>LBNU01028782.1:78875-92069 GCA_014162995.1 Artemisia annua | reverse complement strand
AAAAACGAAAAAAAAAGAAAAAAAAAAAAAAAAAAAAAAAAAAAACGAAAACGTAAAAAAACAGAAGAAAACATAAAAAAACAAATGAAAATGAAAAAAAAAACGGACGAAAACGTAAAAAAACGGGCGAAAACGTAAGAAAACAAACGAAAACGTGAAAAAACGGACGAAAACATAAAAAAAAATAGACGAAAACGTATTAAAACGGAACTTACTAACGTGTTAAAAAAATAAACAAAAAAAAAATTGCACCTTTCGTCCTTTTGGTTTGCAAAATGACGAGTATACCCTCATGGGACTTCAGGTGTAACAATACTTAACAAGCGTTAGTGGGGACCACGGGATGGAGGGACTAACGGCGCCAAACGTTTGCCCGTTAAAGACGGACGGTGCAGTTTTTTTGTTCAAAAGACTAACGGCGCCAGTCAACGCAAACCACAAGGACGAACGGTGTAATTTGCTAAAAATGTATTTAAAATTTGTCAACTCCACACAAAACCAACAACCAACTAACCAACCCGCCAAAAGGGAAAAAGTACGATCCGTAATCCGACCCGTTTAAACTTCCTCTATCCTCCTCCACTCTTCAACATAGACTGACGTGGCAAATTGGCAGCTCCGTGAATAATAAGTTGTCATTTCCTTTTTTTTTCTTCTTCTTATCCTCTAATTTAGTAATATTTTCCTTTATTTTCTCACCGGGAACCCTAACTCATCGGAAACACATTCTTTTTTTATATAAATATAAATATAAACATATATGACGCTATCTCAACCTCACGCTCTCACTAGCTCCCGTTCAATTTCACTCACTAAGTACGTTTTCTCTAATTTTGATGTATTGGAGTGTTTTTATTGGTTATATATAATTTTGTTAATTAGTGAGACATTAGTTGCTGGATATGATTGGATAACTAGCTTTTTGTTGACATTCTAGTTAGACTTAGGCTATGTTTGGCGCAAAGCTTTTTGGGGCGATAAGCGGTGAACAATGAGCTTTTTTATTTTTAGTGTTCGTTTGGCATCAGAGAGCTGTGAGCTTTGGAAAGCTCATTTTTCCAATGCTTCTTTATGAAGCTGTGAGCGGTGAGCTGTGGCTGCAGCTTACAGCTTACAGCTTACAGCTACTGCGGCTCACAGCTACTTTTGCCAAACATAGCCTAAATAGCTATGTTTGGCAAAAGTAGCAGTAGCTGTGAGCAGTGAGCAGTAGGCTGTTCACCGCTCGCAGCTTCTTAAAGAAGCATTGAAAAAATGAGCTTTCCTAAAAAATAGTAAAGCTCACCACTCTTTTGCCAAACGAACACTAAAAATCAAACACCGCTCATCGCCCCAAAAAGCTCCAAAAAGCTTTGCGCCAAACATAACCTTAGGGATTAAGCTAACTTGGAGAGGTAACAACATGCTAAGAACTGATAACCAATCAGTTGGCCACCAAGGTTTCCTTAAGGTGCCGCCTTGGGGACAGGATGTTTGGCTAGGGGAGGTCTCAAGTTCAAGTCCCGCCGGGGACTTTTACCCTTTGGAGTAGTAGGCGGGTCTCAGGGTCAGCATACTGCCCTATTGGATGTCACTGCTGGACCAGAACCACTAACAACTAACAAGCCATTAAAAAAAAATGCTAAGAACAGATGAGGTTTTGGGGAAGGCGAGTCTTTAACTCAAATGTACGCGGGGCAGGGTAGGCACGTGCTCCCCTAACAAAAAAAATTGTAGTATAAATTTTCTAAAATATCTAGCTATTTTTGTAATTTGCCCCCCTAACGAACCAATTTGTAATGTAGTTTCTAAGATTTATCAAAGTTTGCCCCCTCGACCGTAACTTTCTAGCTCTGCCCCTGGCCTAACCGAGGTATCCTCGTGACCCAACCCTTGACCTCTAGGCCATTTGGTGGTGGTTAGGTAGTATATTATAAGGATTCATCTTAATTCTTCTCTCTATATACAAAACCTATATAATTCTAAACATGTACCTTGAACTCGTGCAAGTTTCTTTCGTAAATCATGTGTTGATTTTTATTCTTGCTTTCGTATTGGTTTAGTATATTATTGTAGATGCCAAATTCACATGCAAAACCAAACTACACAACCAAAATGTATTCTGTAGGACGAGCATAAAACCCGACATTTGGGTAGAAAGATGTACATTTCGCTGGATTGGATCCACGTTGCTAAAACCTAAATTACAACAAATAACAACATACCCAATCCCGCCGGAGCGGGGTATGGGGGAGGTGGAATGTAGATAGATCATATCCCTACCTCGGGATAAACCTGAAAATAGGGAGACTGCTTCCAGGAATTCACCCATGATTACAATGAGATATCTTAAGAGAGCTGGTTTTAATTGAGAGAATAATACAATGGAGCATTTGCATTGTTTTAGGTTTAACTTTTAATGTTGCATACTTGATGCAGATCGCAGAATCCATGGATATCGAGTAGACATTCGAAAACATTCTTTTTTCACAACAAGGTAGCTGGCGTCGATTACTTATTGCTCCATAAGCTTTACTCAAGGAGGACATCAGGGATAAGTTTTTGTTCCATATTATCCTACAAGTCAAGAAGAGCGAGAGGCCTTTTGCCATTTGCTTCTGCTGACGACAGCGTAACAGTTAACGACAGTCCTGAAGCAAGTATTAGTGACGATGTTGAGGAAATGAGATCCAAACTGCAAAATGAAGAATATAATAGTGCTCTTGTACAATCCTTGCATGATGCCGCAAGGGTGTACGAGCTGGCAATAAAAGAGCAGAGCTCTGCATCGAAGTTACCATGGTTTTCAACCGCCTGGCTTGGGATAGACCAGAGTGCCTGGGTGAAGGCCTTATCTTATCAGGTACGTTTTGAACATGCTTTTGATCTCTGTACCTCGTGTTCCCTGTTAGAGACAAATAGTATATATGCATAAATGACCGCACATACAATATACCATAGCAGGGATATTTGATGTGTTCGCAATCTGTGTATGAAATAGAATTTGAATTTGATGTCCGTGAAGTTTTGACACTGTTGAATCTAAGTGTAGCTTTCCAGCTGAACAAATAGATTCTTAAAATGCATTCTTGTAAAAACTAAGAGTATTCTAGTGCATATATGATTTCCGATTTTAAACACAACTTGTTGTTATAAGCGCATTCTCTGTATTTGTGTTATCCAATTCTGAATCGGAATGGGAATGGTTATTGAAAATAGTATTGACTAATGAATGGTTATTTGGAGTGATATGAATGTGAAGCTTGAATACCACAGCTTTAGTTTGGAAGGTAATTAGTGAAAATTTATGTTTAGTATTGGTTCACAGTCTCACAGATGGGACTTTCGTGACTTTTGTACTGTGAAGTTTGAGCCAATATTAGTTACATAAGTTAGTAATGTAGCTAAGCAGGGATGGGTCCCAGCTAATTATTCGGAGATAAATCTGCTACCATCACCAAGCTTAATGGTAGTCTGGACATCCAGTTTAGCCAAATGTACTACTGACTGAATTCAAGCTATTTCACCTATATGAGATGAATTAATTTATGGAAATGTTACATCCACAAAATGTTCACAAAGAATCTTTCACAAAATGACTTGTCACCGGTAAAAATCATCTTAATCAATTATCTCTCTTCCTTTTAAATTCTCATCTTCCTACGATTGCATGCCACATCCTTTTGTGAAAAAATCTTTTGTAAAATTTTTGTAAAAATCTTTTGTAAATTATTCATAAATTCTAAGCACATACCAAAGGAATAACAAGTCAACAAGCCAACAGATGAACAAGTCAATAGAGAAGTAACAACAATACACTAAAACTGTGAACTTTTGGTATTTGTAAGGACCTAACTAATCAACTTGCATTATGTTACAAACGATGCCCGTGATGAACATCAAAATGAAGTTTAAGTTGCACACAATTTGTAAGGACCCAACTAATCAACTTGCATTATGTTACAAACAATGCCCGTGATGAACATCAAAATGAAGTTTAAGTTGCACACAATTTTTAATGGGAAGTTGGTTTTTTTTTCAACTTGACCTCACAATTAACTTTCGTGTCTTTGTTCTGGTGCTTTTAGATCTAGGAGAACATACCTCTGTATTTTTTGAGGATATTGGACCAGTCAACTTTCATAACCCGGGGTTAATTTGGATTTTGGAACCTATTAGACCTGGGATTAAGAGGGCAAAGACTAGCCTTCCAAAAACACTTACGAGCTGTGGTGCATGGGGTCATCCTGTGTTGTTGCTAGTAAATAAAAAATATTTCGCATGTAAAATTATAGTTACCAAGTTCAATTGAAATCAACATGCATCGTAAAGACCGTGATGAATATGTTAACCATAATTAGGAAATTGAAATCTTGCTTTGAACTCCTAGAGTGGAGGAAAACTCTATTTGAACATGGAAGACAATTTTGTATCATCTAAAATCACAATTATTATTTCTTGACCACACTTAATTCCGATATTCGCCTCGGATCCTGGTTTATTAGATATCGATTGGTTCTTTCAGGTTATGACATAAAGCTAATAACTTCTAATAACTTCAGGCGTCAGTGTATTCGTTACTATTAGCAGCATGTGAGATTTCATCTCGTGGAGATAGAAGAGACCGGGACATCAATGTCTTTGTTCAAAGGAGGTACCAGTTTTGAGTAGGATTTTCTATTACTTTCATTAGATATCTCCAGTCTGCATGAGAAAATATAAAAGATGCAATTATTGCTATTTTGTTACACTGTCAAAAGTAGTTTTTGAGGAAGCCAGATAGTTTTACGGTATGCAAAAGTCAAACAAACTGAATTGCAAGATACAGGATGCATAGCATTAATATTTTTCCAAGAACATAATTTGTTTTCCCATTGCAATTGTGTCACAACTCACATCATTCTTACCTACTCTAACTATATTTATCATGCAGTCTGTCACGGCATTATGCTCCCTTGGAAACTGTAATCCGGGATGCACTATCAGATAAGCAGCCAGAGCTTTATGACTGGTTTTGGTCTGAGCAACTGCCATCTGTGGTGTCCAGCTTTGTCAATTATTTCGAGAAAGACCAACGATTTGCTGCTGCAACAGGAGTGTAAGTAGTTTCCTCAAGTATCTGTGGAACTTTTTGTGTTATCTCATGCTAACTTATTCCTTTCTGTAGGATCAGAACAGGAACACCCTTGAGTTCAGGGGATGCAAGTGACAGATCTTTGCTTCTATTTGCATTGAGTTGTGTTGCTGCAATAACAAAACTTGGCCCCACAAAAGTTGCTTGCTCACAATTTTACTCGGTTCTTCCTGAAATAACTGGTAGACTGATGGACATGCTGGTTGAATTCGTTCCTATACACAAAGCTTATAGTTCCATAAGAGAAATTGGTCTGGGCAGAGAATTTCTGGTCCACTTCGGACCTCGAGCTGCAGCATGTAGAGTGGAAGGTGATCAAGGCACTGAAGAAGTTCTGTTTTGGGTGAGTCTTGTACAGAAGCAACTACAACGGGCTATTGATAGAGAGCGAATATGGTCAAGACTGACAACCTGTGAAAGCATTGAGGTAATAACATTGACGTTTTCACCCCTCTTACAATATAGCTCCACAACCATATATCTGTTGCGTTTAGCACCTAGCATATGTAGCTGTATCTGTGCATTTGAAAGGTGCAGCCTTTTTGTGTGAAGAATTGGATTCATGCACCTTGCTTCTTGGTATTAAACGAAATTTAAATGAGAAAATAATACGCCGACTACACAGTTCTCTGTGGATTACTTGTTAAGACATTCATTCACTTTTATTTGATGGAAGCTATGTTAGCTGCATGATTCATTTCTTTGTGAATTAATTTTTTCCTCCTAGCTTTAATCAATACATTTACTTTAGTAGCATCAAATCTGATTTTCGTCCACAAGGATCAAATCTTGGGGTAACGTAACAAATTTTACTTATGCAAGTAGATGTCATCACTTTTTTTTATCACTTCATTGTCATGGATGATTTTGAATGGGCATGACATTTTCTTTACTTGGTCTGTTCCAACCACTCTTTCCATTGTTCATCTCATAACTGTGGTGGTTTGTAAAACTGGGTATTTCTTTGTATTTAGTAAGTCTACATTTCAAATTTAATCTATTGTGAGTATTCTCTTCGATCAATTTTGGCTTCAATACTTTAACTTGGTTGTTACGGATGCAGGTTTTGGATAAGGATTTGGCTATTTTTGGATTCTTCATTGCTTTGGGAAGGAGGACGCAGTCTTACCTATCTGCAAATAATTTTGAATCGGTGCCTAAACCCATTGAAGGATTAATCAGGTAAAGTTTTTAGATAAAGAAGTTTAATTTTCAAATTTGTATCTAAATCTGGCTATGTTCTCTCTCTTCAAAGCAGGTATCTTATTGGTGGCAGTGTGCTATACTATCCCCAACTTTCATCAATAAGCTCTTATCAACTGTATGTGGAGGTTAGCACATTCGGATTAGTATATTATTTATCATATACGAATTACGAAGTTGAATTTGCAAAATCTGAAAGTGGCCAACATTTTATAGGTTGTATGTGAAGAGTTGGATTGGCTTCCATTTTATCCTGGTGACATTGACACTCAAAAAGGCTCGCATGGCCATAAAAGTAAACAAGGTCCTCCAAATGAGGAAGCTATCCCTGTTGTTTTAGATGTTTGTTCACACTGGATTCAGAGCTTTATCAAATATAGTAAATGGCTTGAGAATCCTTCTAATGTCAAGGCCGCGAGATTCCTTTCTAGAGGGTATGCCATTTGTTCATTTATATATTAGGGGCAATTACATATATATCCACTAAAACTTGCATATTTGCCCAAAACATGCTTAAACACCATTGTACATTATGCATTAAAAACTTGTGTTTTGGGGAAATATGCAAGTATACAAGTTTCATTGGGTATATATATGCAATTCCCCCATATTATAAGAGTTGTAAATAAAAGGTGATTCTTAATGAGGTGAACTAAGTTATCCTTTTATTATATCAGGCACAACATCTTACAGGGGTCGATGGAAGAATTAGGCATACCAAAGTAAGTAGAATGTTATGTGTCTTTAACCTCTTCCCTAGCACTGTACTTGATTACAATCTCTGTGATGATTTTTAAGTCGTATCTTTTGGTTAGGCTACAAAATACATCAAAAAAATACATCTTCTCATTGATGTATTTTCTCCCTTTTAAGACCCATCGTTTATATGATATGAATATATTAATGCAGGAAACTGATGGTCGAAAGTGGTACCTCAAATGCCTTTGAGATTACTCGTTCTGGAACTTATGCTCCGCTGAAAAGAGAATTAGATTCTTTTGATAAGGTATTGTCATCATCACCAAGTCACCTCTAACATGTTTATTTCTTCATTCGATTGATTATTGTATATTATCACACATTTGAAATTTAAACTTTGGCAAAATAAGATTGTCTCACTATATGGGTCCCAATCCTACATACTTGCACAATATAACTAGCATAAATTAGATGACTATAATATGGGTTCCAATCCAGTTACCATGCAGACCACTCACATTGAGTAAGATCATATAATATACATGCATAGTACGCCTATGTAACAATTATTGAAAATTTGGTTATAGTCTTGAAAATGGAAACTGTTGTATATGGTTATGATGACGACTTGACTGACTTGTTAGACATCTTATTTAGGCATTGGAGAGCGTTGATGAAGCCCTTGCAAGGCTTGAGGAGTTACTTCAGGAGTTACATGTATCTAGCTCCAGTTCTGGAAAGGAGCATCTGAAAGCTGCTTGTTCTGACCTCGAGAAGATGAGGAAACTTAAAAAAGAGGCTGAATTTCTAGAAGCGTCTTTTAGAGCCAAAGCGGATTCCCTACGTCAGGTATCTGTATATAACTATATATTAGAGTATTAGACAAGGACAATGTACCTTCATCCCAATATATCCATGTGATGCTGAACTACACTAAAAAAATGACCATTCACGTCTTTTACAGCTTCTTGATTATCCATAAACGATCAAAAGATGGCTCAACTAACAAGTAGATACTTGGTCACCTTTTTTCATATAGTTTTCGGTCTCCCTGCAATATTGATCTCTTAACTTTTACCATCTAATGAATAGCCAATGGAGAGGTTTTATATGCAAATTGACCATCTTTTCCAACTTTTTCTCCTGAAAAGTCAGATCCAGCACTTACATGCTACATTAGAAGTTGGTGTCATGGTCATATTAATCTTACATGACATCCAAAATCAGATATTATAGATATTGTAATTTTGACCACAGAACTCTTTTAATACTATTAGATGCAAACTTTTTCTGTATCTGACTTGCGACGCATCTTGTTTATATCTAGGGAGATGATGGCGCGTCTGCTGTTCGGAATAAGAGGCAATCTGTTAAAGGAAAAAACCGTGAGAGTTCTAAGATAGACACAAATGTATCCAGCAGGTATATTTAGCATAAGGTCATCATATCATACTAATTTTTACCTTTGCCCTCGCTTGTTTGATTTCTAATTTAATTTCTTATGTGCTCAATAGTAAACCTGATGGCTTGTGGAACTTTTTGGTACCTCGATCGAGCGCGGCTGACCTCCAATCAGAAACTGCCTACAGAAGTGTATGCCTCAGAATTACTTTTTCAATACAATATACTGATAAAAGCCTTTAGGACTTGCATAATTATATGGTAGTTTTCTTAGTTTATAATTTAAAGAGACATTTTAGGATCATTATTGACAGTGGATGGAAAGGCCGGTCCTTTTAGACAACTACTGATAATATGTTCTATAGAGTACCTGTCACAGTTAGAAGCCTAGGTTTCTGATTTGGATATATGTGCCTAGATGTTACATAAATGGTTATATGTCTAAACATAATTTTGCTTTCTCATCTTGTTTCCAAACTTTTGTTGCCCAGGTAATCGAATCTGTACTACCTTGATAATGTTATGTTTTATAATGTATGTCTGTTAAAGTTGGAAGGTTGAACATAATTGCTTTTGTGCAGGATGATACAGGTGTACTGGAATCAAATGAGATCCAGCGGTTTGAATTGCTAAGAAATGAGTTGATAGAACTTGAAAGGCGAGTCGAAAGAAGTGCTAAACGCTCTGAGAGTGAAGAGGTTCTTTTGTTATCTAAAACCTTTTTCGTATTTCATAATGATATCGATATGAACCCATTTTTTTTTAAAAAATTATCTGGTTTTGTCTGCCTTTGTTATGAATAGGAAATTATGATGATCTACGTTCATGATTCTTTGTATTTGTCTTTAGGATGATATTAAAATACCCGAAGATTCTGCTAATTATTCTAACGATGCTGAAGGGGTTCAATTGGTCAAGGTGCAGGAGAAAGAGGATATCATTGGAAAGTCCATAAGCAAACTCAAAGGAACCACCACGGTATATACTTTACTCTGATTCCCACCCTGAACTTGATCATTTGTTATTGTATCTATAGACATGTTTCGCGACCACAATACAGCTTTTCACAGCTGCTTTGCTTCCTTCTTTGGGATGATTAAGTATTGCTCATGTGGAAATGAAAATTTTACTGTTGCCAAAAAACTAACATAGGTTAGATAACCACAAGCGCTATATTCCCTAAATGTTACACGCTTGCTTCAGAGTGCTGACGCAAGAAGTTTAGTCTGTGAACATCTCTTCAATTGATTCTGTAAACAATTTTATGTAACGAATAATTTTTTATTGCAATTCATTTTTTTTTCCTTCCTGCCCCCTCCCTGTTTTCCAAAAAAAAGAGCTGGTGACTGATGTTATAGGGTCTGTAAACAGGATGTCTTGCAGGGTACTCAACTTCTAGCCATAGATGTTGGTGCAGCTACAGGACTGCTTAGAAGGGCCGTTATTGGGGATGAGTTGACTGATAAAGAAAAGCAAGCTCTTCGAAGAACTTTAACCGATGTGGCATCAGTAATTCCCATTGGTATTCTCATGCTACTACCTGTGAGTTCCGCCATCTTTAGTAACTTCTTTGATTACAGTTGAATTTCTTATCAATCTAACATGATATAGATAGAACTTCATTATCTGAGTAGTCTTTATTGTTTCTTATTTTTTGAGATTGATAAAAAGCCATTGTGTTAGCTTGAATTTAGATAGTGAAAGTGAGCTCTTTCTTATTTTTATGTAACAGAGAGAATGTTGTGGAGAATGTGAATAGCGTTACCCAGTTTAAGCTTGTAAATGGACAACACTTACTTTTGGGTGCGAATAAACTGTCCACTAAACTCCAAACTAGACTAAACCACTTCCTGTTTTTTGGAGCCCAGTATACATATAAACCTGTGCTTATGCCATAAATAGTTATCAAAATTTAAGCCTAGTTGAAAAGGATGATCATTTTTTTCGTTCTTTTATGTTGAAGATACACCTGATGACCTGACTTATGATGTCTGATCTATATAGGTCACGGCAGTTGGGCATGCAGCAATGTTGGCTGCCATTCAAAGATATGTACCATCACTGGTTAGTGCTGCTTAAATGGCTTAAAGTTCACTTCTGTTGTTTCTTGCATAAAATCGAAGAATTTTAGTAATCTTGTTTGTTTTGTGAAGATACCATCAACATACGGATCTGAAAGGCTGGATCTTTTGAGGCAGCTTGAGAAGGTTAAGGAAATGGAGACCACAGAGTCAAACCCCACTGAATCTGCTGATTAAACACGGCCAGGATGAAAGCGGTTATATAAGATTCTTCTAACAATCACACAAAAACAAAAATTCAAACAGGGAAGCTTTCATGAGGTTCAACAGTTTTTATCTTGACCTGGTTTTGAATCTGCTAAATAATAGGTGAGAATAAAGTTAACTGTGTTATGCATATTCTGATATAAGAAGTGAAGTGAAGTGAAGTGAAGGTCTTGGTTAATACTGTTTAACTTAGTCATAAAATATAATCGTGGTAAACATAACAGATTCTGTGTAATTATATTCTAAGGCTAATGGCCTAAAAAGGTAAACCGACTTTAGTCCAATCTCTTTCAGGTAACCATCTTTTTTGCCAAGGATTTTGTTTCAACGTGCAGAAAATTCATAATAACTTCTCGAACAGTAACAAATTTGTAGTCGGTTACCTTGAAACATTCTAGAACAATCACCAACATCGTGCGGAGATATATTTTTTTCAGGGCATATCTTTATACGATGTTGTTGGCCTTTAAGTTGTAAATTGTAAAGGTTACTTTGAAATTCTTAAATTTCGAGGATTTATTTGGGGTGCACAAACTGTTAAATGCAGCTTGCCCTTTGTTTAATCAAGAATTAATAGTTTTTTGTTTTTTGTTTTGCAGTTTCGATATTCTTGGCTACATATACACATGGTTCAGTTTCGATGATGCAGATAACTTGTTTTTCTTGCTCTATACACAGCAACTTCAACGATTTAAATATGTGTTTTGTTCAAACCGGAAAAATGTTTCTAAGTTGCCTGTAATGCAATTTTTTGTGAAAGGGAAACATGTTATAAAAGGAATAACAATGCATCCTAAAACACTGAAACGAAACCTCAAGCTAAATATAGTTACGTGTTGTATGTTCTTCATCAACATAGTTACATGATCTGCTTCATGTGCCAGTGCGATGTTTGGATAAGAATTTAGTCTAGTTGTACAAGGTGAATAAAGTAAATGTGTATATGAAGTGATGTTATGAAAAATCCTAGATATGTTCATTTCACATTTTCACGTTATCGTGATTGCTATAGTGTTACACGATTTACCTTTTCCTTGTTGGTTGTAGGATTGGTTGGTAGGGGCTGCTAGAGGGTCGGTTTCTCTTAAATTACCCAACCGACTTTTTTTTATACTAGGCAGACAGACGTGTGCGATGCACTAAGATTCTACAAAACTGTTTGTCACACAGTGTTAAGACGAAAGATGAAAGTGTGAATTTTGGTTACAACTGCAGATTTCGTAACAGAAAATCCATTGTAATAAGTAAAAACCAAGCATGTGCTAGACGTCAGAGTTAGGCCCCATGAGGAAGATCCTCTCAAGTTACTTGAGTCAAGTTGTATACACAACTTGAGAGGATCTTAGTCCTCATAGATAATAGCGGTGAGCGGTGGGAATGTTCTTCATTGAATTCGGGACACATTATGGTTGCTATGTAATTTATAGAAGGCATGTCGATAAGTAGATAATACCAAAATGTGAATGATTTATTTATATGTCAATGTGACAGAAGTGTAAGTGTTCATTTTGAAGAAAAAGACACATATATTCCATAAATCATTGTGAGTATGGATTATCTCGTGTGATGCTTTATTTCCTTGCCATTATCTTCTGTCATGAGAATTTTAAGTCCCTCACGGGATGTCACTCTACATAACGCAACAAAAAGTCATCAACACTGAAACAACAAAGTATGTGTTGATGTATATCGCCCATTATTGACATGCATAACCATATATAATTGGACCATCGAAACCTACATCAAGCTGATCGAGCTGATCAAGGAAAAAAGGGAGATATGTAATCTTTGGGCCGTTTCAATATTGTGTTGCGACAAGCCGATATTCAAGGTGTGGTAAGGTAAACCAATAATTGAGCGGTTTTTTATAGACCCCAATACCAAATTCGAGATACTAATACATTAATGTGTTGGCCTTTAAGTTTACATTCACAGGTGTTTCATAACAACTTTTTAAATATCAAGTTATAGTCCCCTGAATATCATTGGATTTGCAATGCAAGAAATTAAATATTAGTGGCATAACTTAAAATAAAATAGTGCACCTATCTATTATATCGAAACATAGAGTGAGTATTCCGTCTGTCCTTTCATTTGCCATATATAAAACTTCGCGATTATGAACTATGGAAGTATGTTTCGGTGGACCAAAAAAAACCTAATAAAGGGGCCTAAATGGTTGGGACCTACCAGGCTTTAAATATCTTGTACAGTTGGCATGGCCCTGTACAGAGTATTTAAAGCCTTTAGGTCCCACCATTGGCCCCCTTTATTCAGCGCCTACTATATCTGAAGGCCCCTTCCACTATAACATATGATATATCTTAGAGTATGCGGGAGTCATAACCCAATTCCTCCGGTGTTAACACCGTGTCCACACTCAGCGCCACCATCAGCTCAGCAGCCTAATAACATAACCACCCAAGTAACACAGGAAGATCAGTAACACCCAAATAACAGTACCACGTTTTTACAAATTTTCAAGATTCT
>LBNU01028782.1:64382-76305 GCA_014162995.1 Artemisia annua | reverse complement strand
AGAGGGGGGGGGGAGGAAACGTACTATAGTAAAAGGGATAAGGGGAGCGTGTATTAGGTTTTTAGGAAGATAGTAATTGCAATTTAATTTGCATTGATTTGGCTTTTTAATTTTTCTGATATTATGGCGTGAACAAAGGGCTAACAAGGTGGAATTCTTATATCTTAGTTATTGTGAGTCAATTGGGAATGAGACAAGAAAAACGTGTGATATTATTTGTAGAGAATTAGGAAAGATTTAATTTGTGACAATTGTAAAATTTTCTTTTAGTATTTTGTTTTTTTATATGAAAAACAAATATTAGTTTTATTTCATTTATTGTCAATTTTGTTATTTTTATTCTGTTATGCATGGTAATTTATATTTTTGTATATTTGTGAATCTATTTTGTACGAATAAGATTTATAGAAATCATAATCTCTTTAAAAAATATAAAGGATTAAGACAACTTAATCATCTCGCCCCCCAATAAAAATGATCATGATTGTACCAAAAATTTGATTAACACATGTTTTCGAGGGAAGTTATTGTTTCAAGGATGATTTATTTCATAAGCTTGATTTTAAGATTCAAGCTAGCCAAGAACCGCATACCTCATTTCTTTTATATCAAACACTTATATGACACTTATTTAGATCATGCAAAAAACCTCTCCACATGTACTCTTTCAAAGTGAAGTAAGTAACTATTTTAAATAGTTGAATATTACAATTACATTAGAAATAATTTAGTCCATCACACAACTTCGTTCACTAATCTAGCTCCAATGTATGTGCTGTTAATTAACATACGCATAACAGTTGTCATACATATCTTGATCTTGATTATAAATATATAATGCAGTTTGAAGAAAATGACATATGTTCGATTCATTATTCAATAGACATGGTGACTACTATATTATAATCTCTCTTTGATTCGGAAAAAAAAAATCAATACGTCCATTCATAGCTTCTAAAGCTCGATCAATCAAGAATTAATATTTTTTGTACCCCTTTATGACCACACGGGTCAACATATAATTAAAATCTTAAGGATTTACCAGTTCATTCTCATATGTCGCAGTGCAACTTATAATTAGCATGAAATTTCATTTGGTAAGGCTGACAGGTAAACATTACATTACGTACAAAGCATGTAACTTTCCCTTTTTATATTTATAAAAAAATCTCATTTATAATTATAATTTAACTACACACGTAGATAAATAATCAATAACAATCAACCGTCATATGTTGCGTCTGCACCAATATTACGAAAAAAAACATAATTATTCAACCATCAGCCCGTGCATCATAATTATTCAGCAAACAACCCGTCCCGTGCATCGCACGGGTTGTATAAAGCCTCGTTTAATAATATAATATAAAAATATATTAAGAGTAGTGCATTTGTAATATTTTAGAAATATATATTTTTTATATTCTAAATAATCAATTAAAGAATTATTTTAATTAAAAAAATTAAATTAAAAAAATTAAATTAAAAAAATATATTTATCTAGCCAAAGTTTTACTATAAATTAGTTATTACAAAAGACTTTACTAGATTTTTAGAAAGAAAAACAATTAATTGTTGAGTTAATAGTATAGGGTAGTAGAAATTCCATTTTGTCAAGTTCAATGTATGATTATGCAAATTTAAAAGTTCAAGGTACTAGATTATTTAATTTGAAAAGTTTGAGGTACTAATATGTGTTTTGGCCTAAATTAAAATGCTACTTTTATGATACTCCTAAAACGAAAGAAAAAACATGCATAATAGAGTTTTAATACTCTTAGGATATCCATTGGGTTTATGAAAAGATCTAAAAATGATGAAAATGTTTATATTTCATTTTAATCATAGTGAACACTGATTTTATATCTATATGACATGAAGATGTCCTAATTCTTTAACTTCTTTACAACTTTTAAACATTTAATGCATATGTTATATAAGACATTTTATAAACTTGTTAAGGTTTATACTATAGTGAATGTAGGTTTAAAATATCAAATGGTTTAAAAATAATTGATGTGACTTTTTATAAATATTTTCAAAATATTTACCAATTATCATGGTGGATGTTCTTATAATCAAATTTAGGTTATTTATGTGAAATTAAAGTTGGAGTGAATGATAAACACTTAAGGGCACGTTTGGTAGAGGGAAATTCAAAGAAATGAATAAGTGAAAGAATTGAAGTCCGGAGAATTGAAATCAGTAGAGAGTTGAGATTAATTCCACTGTTTGGTAACAACATAGACTTGAACCAAGAAATGAACAAAATTTACATATTATTATTATTGTTATTATTATTATTATTATTATTATTATCCACTCAAAACTTATTTTTCAACGTAAGGAATTGGTTTCCACTAACAAAGTAAAAGAATTTCCTTGAGTTTGTACATAAATTAAACACTTTAAGAATTACAAATCTCAACTTTTTTATTTTACCAGTTACCAAACAAAGGAAATGAATTCTTTCCATTTCTTTGGCTCTGGAATGTCAAAAGAAACATGAGTTTAAGTGGAGGGACTTAAACGATTAGAACTTAAATTCAAGTCATGAAACTCATGTAAATGAACTTATCATTGAAACACATTTAGGACATGAAACTCAAGTTTAGATAGATAGAAGATAGATACGTAATAGTTTGCTTTCTCTTTGTCCCTTTGTTCATACGTTATCAAAGTTAAACAGGAGAAGCAGGAGTATCTATATCTTTCACCATCTACACATACATAAATGCTCTACTGGTTGCTTAAAGTAGCATGTTAAGGTAGATGAAAGAAAAATAGATGTACCAAACAAGACAATCAATGTCAGAAACTTTAGCTATAGTGACGGTACATAATTGAGTTACCAAGGTACTATGTTTTTACTATGTTTACTATACATACACATGGAACGTGATGTCTTATCCTACAGAATCATAACAGTTGCCCACCCCTCAACCATGCATGGGTCCCTCTTTCATAAGTCATTTTCATCCTCCATTCCTTAGTGCCCAAACTTCTCCATCATAACATGATGCCTTCATACACATAATTGTCCAAAAGCTTACTAGTATCAAGAAGAAAAAACAAGATTGATTTTGGTCTAGAGGTTGAGGAATGAGGATGAAAGAACATGTAAGGTTTCCGATACGCGCTTTTGGTACACTGCTTCCGAGTTTCGAAATTGAAATGAAAACCATGGATTTGTGAAGAGCCAAGTAAAGAAAGTATAGTATATGTTCTTTACAAATCCATTGATGTGTTTACTCTAACTTGTGGCTTTTCCTCTTGGTGGTAGCCAAATACATATCTATAACTATTTCATCCTATTATCAAACTTAGTGATTCTAGACTATATTAGACACTAAATTTAACTCCACATGCTTCATGACCCCATATCTTTTTTCATGAAAATATCTTTTTTTGGGTGTTTTTAACCAATGGGTATAGGATTTGGGCCCTTGAGGGGAATCTAGATTGGACATTTTATTGGGTTTGTAAAAGATAAAAAAGAAATCTGCCTGAAAATCTGGGATCTCCCTCATTTTGTGCCATCCAATCAAAAAATAATTGACACTCAAATTCTAGAGATCTTATCCTTCATGCTGGTGGTATCTCATCTGTTACATAGCACACAAAATTTTCAATTAGGGCCCATTCAATATTCATCCATTTACAAAATCCAAAAGTAGAAATAATACACTATATTTGTACAACATCTTTCTAGTTTAAAGTTGGGTACCCTTTAAAGTTTAGACACAATATTCATTTATACTTCCCATTTATGTTTCAAACTATTAATAGTAGGAAAAATATGTGACATGTTATCTTGTTTATGTCCCTATTTTATGTAGTACATTTCAATGTGCTTTTAGTCATTAATCGGTTTAACGGGACAATTAATCGAATCGATATGTTTTTAGTTACGTGATTTATATAAACAAATCGAATCAGACCGAACGTAAACATAATAGTTAAGGTTTTACAATGACACAATTTATAGAACATCACTTTGCTGAAAGTCTTTCAGGATGCAGTCTCTTTATCTTTTGATTTACTCAAAGGTAGGGGTATGGTCTCTTTACATTCTAAATCTCTCATGCTTTACTCATGCGAGATTGGATATAGCTGTAGTTTTACGACTTATAGAACATGTTATTACTAGGATAAGGGATGACTCATCTATGTGTCACATTTATTACATATAAATGAAATTTAATTGTCTCCTAATAGGAGGCAAGAAAATCATTACTTGTGGGTTAAATATACCAAAAACACATGGAGTAATAATATTATTAAAATTATAGATAATATTCCATGACATAAGATAATTTTAAAAACTTCAATCAAATTTGTTAATTACAAGGTACATTTCTCATTAGGTCATCGAAGTTCCACAAATTTATTTTTTGGTCGATTTAGCTTGTTCTTAATTTCATCATAACAAATATAGTAATTTCTCCAAAAATTATATAGACATGAAAATGTTACTGACCAAGTTATGATGAAGATCGTAGGAGGCATAGTTATATTGTTGGTCTACTTGACCACCATGGCTCGAACCATCTGAGGTTGATGGCTCGGAATCGTATGGGCACTCTAGGTTCACCCCAAACAACCTCAATCGTCTTGTTGCTACTCCTCTTCTTTGGTAACTATCGACATTTTCGTAAGCCTCTCCTAAATGTCCATATACAACAATTAATCTTCTATAAGAAAATGATAATTCAATATATATCAACCTTAAACATCAAAATGTCGTATTGTCGTAAACCATCATTTCAAATTCTATAAAATTTGTAAAGCACTCTTCCATTACATTGTAAGAAATGTATTTACATTTCTTTAACAAATTAATCATCAAAATCTAATCTCCTTAATGACACACATTTCTAGTGGCCGTATGTATGGTATTTCTTGCGTCAACTTTTGCCGCTATCAAAAAGAATTTACAAAATTATACTCACATAATGAGTTGTCAAGTGTAATGATTCAATCATATTGCATCGTAATCACTTTTTTTTACCTCACAGTTAGTTGCCAAGTCATTGTGTGGATAAAATTTTATAAACTTTTTTACATGTAGCATTCCTATTGTCACAAATTATTATTTTTCTTAATCATGATTTCCGACTTTTTAACGGATTAATTCATAATTTTTAAGCACACAACACCTCAAAGACTCAAACCGGTTAATTATGAAAATGTGAATTAGGGAAATCAGGTAAAGTGTTTCAACTGTCAGGGTGTAGGTCATATGACAAGGAACTGTCCCACTAAGCCGAAGAAAAAAGATCCAGAGTATTTGTCACTAGCAATTTTGGTACTCAAATACTTATTAATGGAAATTAAAAATACGCAATAACTACACTTACTTTAAAACTAAGTGTCAATTAAGTGTACAGTTATTTTGGGACGGATTATACCTGCATGAAGATGATGCGCAGTTGGATAACCAGACTGCGCATCATAGTACACACCACTACTCCATTCCCCACCATGCACAGGCCGAGCCACCGTCGCCGCAGCCGCCGCCGCCGACATTCCATCATCAACAGGCAACGACCTTCTTCTCCACCCTATAAACATCCTATCACAATCCAAAACATGTTTCTCAAACAATACAACATCACCAGCGTCCAAACGTTTGTCCTTAACATATCTACTCCAACCTTTAGTCAGCACATAGCTTTGACTACTATTCCAATATGAGTATCTAAACCTCCATAGCTTCCCTAACTCATCTTCAAAAGTTAGCAACAACCCTTTTTGTTGGTCTTCTGAGGAGCTTATTGGGAAGTGTTTTTCTGCATGCTGTTTTGGAATGACTAGACGGTTGAGTTTTCCTACGTCACTTGGTGTCAAAGGTTTCTCAAACATGTGTTGTTTAGGATAATGGTTTGCTGTTGTGGTGAGATCATGTTGGATATGGTGATTGTATGATGGTTGATGGTGGTGCAAGATTATTGGGTTGTTTTGAGTTTCCATTATTATGAGATGAGTTTGGTAAATGGATGATGAAGAGTGGAAATGAAGTGATTGAGAGATGGTTTTGTAGCATGGGAAATGAATAGTGATAGGTGAGTTGTGTCTTGTGTGTGTGTTTTCAACGTGGGAATACTGTGTGTGGGCCCATAATAGAACAATTTTTCATTGTAGGCTAACAAGATAGTTCTTACAAATTTGATGNTAATGCTCCTCATAATTCAATGAATTTTGTCGTGAATAAATGAATGCAAAGAAGTTTTAGAGAGTAATAAAATGTTTCTTAGAGTAACAAAATTTCCTATTGTACAGTTAGCAACATTTTGAAATATGTTCTAATAAGACCTTGTTTGTAAGCAATCCTAAAACAACCCCAGTATAGGCAATTAAAAAGTTTCAAATGAGCAATCTTAAACAGCCTATTTAGTATAATAATATCCTTGTTTACACGGAATCCCAAATAGCCGTACCCCTTTATATATTATTCTACAAGAAGCTAAGTACACAAAATTGAGTTTATTATCTAATGCAGAATGCACCTACGATTAGATTCATGTGGAAATAGCTTTTCTACAAAGACATTTTGGCAAACGGTTAGCGTGCAAGATTCATGGATCAAATATTCAAAGAAATTGGAAATGTGTTTCATCTATATTAATTGATTACAAAGCTGATTAACTTTACCCTATAATGAATCTAACACACCAACGTTTGGTCTATGCATAATCATTGACGAACATCATGGAAGCTGATTAAAATCATTCGACAATCATGAACATCGTTAAAAATATATAATCTATCCATGTATGATCGATCACATAGTTGATTAAAATCAACTATATAATTAAATCACATATGCACAAATACAAATATAGAATTGATTAGTTACAAACGTGATTAGATTCGACTACATCATCAAAAGCATGGGTTAAAATCATGTATATGGGATAAAACTGCAAATATGTTAGATAGAAATTTAAATTTAAAAATAGAAGAATGAAAAAATGGGGATGAATTTTGAAAGTATTTTATGACGTCATTTATGACGTACTTCATTACATCATTAGTGACCTAAATTTAGTAAGAGGGAGACTAAAAAAGATTTTCGTTTATTATATATATATAGATATAGATAAAGATATGATATTGGTTTTGGAATTAAGCATGTCATAATGTTATCATTTAAATTCAACAATATCGTCCTAACATAAATTCCATATGAACCTACTTAGGTATCATAATACTCCTTATAATTCAATTTTATAAAAAGGAACCTTGCCGTGAATAAAAGATCGCAGAGAAGTTTTAGAGAGTCATACAATGTTTCTTAGAGTAACGCAATTTCCTATTGTACAGTTAGCAACATTCTGAAATATGTTATAATAACAATGATTTCAACATCCGCGTTGCTGCGGATTGTTTATATACGCTAATAGTGTAAGTGTTGGAAGACCAAATCCAAAGCGAAATGCAACAATTCTAAATAAAGTAGTGAATTTCTCTATCTATCGAGAATAAACAGATTATAAATGAAGTTTTAATAGAAGAGTAAAAAAGTAAGCAATTATTATTGGATTACTGAAACATTTGTTTTGAAATAAGATACATGCAATGTTACACAAAATCATTTTCATCCCTCCATAGCCTTGGTTCTTGCAAATAAGACAAATCGCTTTCATTCCTTCATGGCTTAAACTCTTGATATTTTGTCGTTGGCAACAAAATTGTTTCACTCCCTTGTTTGGATCAATTCTTACTTCTGAAACATGCATTTACTTATTTTAGCTATGATCCTCAACTTGTGAAGTAGCTATATATTGGGTATATCATTCAACTGACCAAACTATTCCATGTTTGAAAGCAAAGGAAAATGAATTTTTCACAAAAGCAATAAGCAACATATTTTTCAACTAACCAAACTATTCCATGTTTGAAAGCAAGGGAAAATGAATTTTTCATAAAAGCAATAAACAACATACCTCAACAAATCCATTTAAATGAAAGAGGGAGATGAATGTTGCAAGTATTTTATGACGTCATTTATGAAGTAATTCATGACATCATTAGTGACGTAAATTTAGTAAGTGAGAGATTCAAAAAGATTTTTTGTTTATTATATATATAGATTTTATAAAAACAATTACAAAAAGAAAAAAAGTAACCCAAAAAACAAACACTTAACCCCGCCTTTCTCAACATTTTTCACATTGTCTTATACGTTTTTTTTACCTCCAGCCACATAAACACACTAACAAAGTTTCTTTTATATTTAAAACCAAAAGAGTGTCCTGGGGGGGATGTTTAAAAAGAAATGAGGGTGCATTTGGTTCGGTGGTGGTTACCTGCAAAAACGAGTGGAAAATGTATCACCATGATCGATGATTGAGGGTTTTTCGTGTGTTGGTGCCAATACCTCCCATATGGTTTAGTCTAATTAAATATCATATGTGGATATGTTGCTTGAAAAATATGGAATTTATCATTGATAATAGAACCCAAGAAAAAAATATTCAAAACCATAAATGAATTATGTAAAAATCTCATAAACGATGATATTAGAATCACATGCATCTTTGATCGGTGGTAGTAAGACCACCAACACGCGCCGAATAGCCAAGGACGATGTGTCGTCATGAGCATCACCCCATAGGACGCGTTTCGACCCATAAAATAGAGAAGTTGATCGTGTTTTCGACAGAGTTGTCGGAGCGTCTAAACCGGGCCAACGGTAAAAAAGATGTCGTGGGATATTTATTATAAAAAAATCTTTTTAAATTTATATATTTTATCCGTATAGATACCATGATACTTTGTTATTTTTATTCACACTTTCAAATACATTTTTTTTTAATATATTCTAAACTTTTTATCTAAAAACAATCACAAAAAACTCTCAAAACAAAAACACGTCGCCAACAAAACGTTCCAACAACTATTTCCACTTATCATTTGAGTCACTCACCAACCGTTAATTTTCAACCCACAAAGTTTGTATATGAACCACAACAACAATATCAACTACAACCTATTTTCCTAAACAATCCGTTCGTACCTCCATTTAACAAAAAAATGTACCAACAACCACAACAACAAAATTTGTATTGTCCACAAATGTATAATTCTTCATCACCAATTTGTTATGTGATTCATCATCACCACCAATGTACCAATCTCAAAGTTCTCAACATTATTTTATCGTTCACCATTTTAATGTTGATGACGTAGAAGATTTGGCTCCGTTTTCTGGTAGACAACATTATTCTCTAACTTGAGTTTTGGGATGGTCCATTCAAACCTGTGGAAAACTAGAAGGGGGTTGAATAGTTTACCGCTTTTTTTAACTTAATTATCTTTTAAAAACTTTACATTTAATCAAAGATATAAACTCAAATTACTTGTTAATCTTTGAAAAGCTTTACGTGTAATTAACGATTCTAACTAAAGACAATATGTAATATGCAAAGACAAAGAAAGAAACGATCAAACCACAACACGATTGTTTATCGTGGTTCGGTTACAAGGACTCTTTTTCCTTGCCCTACATCCACGGCCCGAGTTTCCAACTCGAGAGTTTCAAGCACTAGTCAACAAGCTCCTTTCACGGGTGGAGAAACCTTTACAATCGTCGCTTACACTTTATCCGGTACAAAGCTAGATACCGGGTCCTAGTTCAAGGTAGAACCAACCTAACGTCGCCTATCCACTATTTCCGACACTAAGCTAGATGTCGAGTTCTTTTACAAGGGTACAACCACTCCCGATAGTTCTTTTACAAGGGTACAACAACTTCCATCACACTATGTATTTTAAGGCCTAAAATACTAACCGATCACTCTTGAATGTACACAATCAAATGATGTATAAACTACACTAAGTTTACACAAGGCTAAGCTAACAAGTCTTGCAACCTTGAGTTGAAACTTGTTACTTCTTGGATGAACTTGTGAACTTCTATGCTACATAAGACAATCACACAAGTGAGTTGCTACTGAGTTAGATGAGAGAATGTATGAAATATATGTCCTAAAGTGATGGGTTATTTCTTGCAAGTGGTTTGGTATTTATACCCATACAAACCAGACTTCTGGCGGATACGGCGGAACCTTAGAATGGGTTCCGCCCATATACCCCCAGGGTTCCGCCAGATCTGACAGTCAAACTTACAAGAAATCACATCAAGTTATTTCTAGTCAAACACATAAACTTTCAAGAGATCACATCAACATAGAATGCTTCCAAAATGTGTAAGAGCTTTATGGATAGTCAAACACACAAGCTTTCCATAAATGCACATTGATGTGATCTTATACTTTCTTTATTAAGAAATATAACAAGGTTATGTTTAACATGTAAATGTAGTTATACAATACTTAAGAAACTAAAATGATGTTTTACTATAAGCTAAAGTTCATACTTTGTCATTAACAAAACTTAGCAAAGATCGTAAAATATAAATAACATTTTTAGGCGATATTTGTATTAACAATCTCCCCCTTTTTGTTGATGACAAAACATAAACTTTATTTATAAGTAAGCCACTAGTTTTAGTGTTAAGTCTTATAAAGTTTGTATTAAAACTTGTTTTTGCTAAGATGATGTGATATGCAAAAGTTGGGGATGAGAACAAGTTTAATATAAATTCTCCCCCTTTTTGTCAAAACAAAAAGAAGAGAACGTAATGATGCACGTGCTCCCCCTTGGACAATACGAAAGATGTTACTTGTAGTTTATGACTAACATAACTTAAAACATGTTATCACACAAGTACAATCAACAAGTCACAACACAAACAATCACATAATGCAAACATCAAAGTAAAGCAATAAGTAAAAGGAAAGTGCAAACCGAACACGAGGATTTATAGTGGTTCGGTCACGGATCTCCTCTCCGCCCTACTCCACTCCTCGAGTACCCAACTCGAGAGTTACTTCACTAGATCAACAACCTCCCTTCTCGGCGGAGAAAACCTTACAATCGTCGCTTACACTTTATCCGGTACAAAGCTAGATACCGAGTTCTTTTACAAGGTACAACCACTCCTATCATCGCTTATACAATATTTCCGACATTAAGCTAGATGTCGAGTTCTTTACCAAGGGTACAACCATTCCCGCTATGTTTTGTGGCCCAACATAAAAACCTTGTGTTTTATGGCACAAGCACATAAACCATCTAAACTATATTGTGATGATACAATGATGATCCAAGACATAAAAGTCTAATGGATATGAATGACTAATCTACATGAACTTCTTGAATAAGAAGTCTTCAATCATTGAGGATGTCAAGTGCCCTTGAATCTTCATATGTTGGAATGCTTTAATGAATGATGACTTCAAGATCTTGTAACCTTCTTGGTGGATCGTGAAGTATGATATGCTTACAACAATGATGAATGTTAGTAACATTATGATCATTATGTAAAGGGTGATTCATGTGTGTATCTACATGGTTAGCTACTGATCTAGATATGTGTTTTATGATAGAGAGGATGTATGTTCAAAATCATCAACCTAATGAGAAGACCATGGGCTACTATTTATAGAAAAACAATTTTGCCATCCCGCGGATACGACGGAACCCTCAGAAGGGTTCCTTCCGTTATGCCCGAGGGTTCCTTGGGGACCTGATAGCAAACTTACAAACACTACTCAAAATCTTTCCATATCTTTCACAATGTCACATCAAAGTACTTCTAGTCAAACACACAATAGATAAATCCAAAATGTGTAAGAGGTCTTATGGAAAGTCAAACACTCAACCTTTCCATAAATGCACATGATGTGATGTATATATATTTCTATTTTAAGATTAAGATATATATGAAATTAAACTTGTATATATTAGCTAAGTAATGTTGTTATAGTAAGTTAATGAGTTACTAAAAATGTTTGATTCCTAATGTCATCACATTTTTATCATTTGTAAAACTTACTAATATTACTTTAACACC
>LBNU01028782.1:24407-45566 GCA_014162995.1 Artemisia annua | reverse complement strand
TTGCAGATCCTTTTCAAGCATGAAATGTCCAAGATCATCCTCAAAAGTGCTCCTAACCTTGTAGTCAGGATGTTCTCCCCCTCCCTCGCTTCTTACAAAATTCCCCCAAGGGGTAAAATCATTGTTTTGATAGAAAGTTAAGAGGGAAGGATCATCGAAGATGTCGTGGCTTGACAAACATGCTTGTTCGGTGGTGGTATTCTCCTCGCATTCCTCCACTTCATGCGGGCCGCCACATTGATCACAGATCAGGTATGGGTTTGATAATTGTTTGGTTGGTTTTGACTTATCTAGATAGGACATTTGATCCTTCAACCTACTCAGCCGGCTAACAAAAGGAGGCCTTTCCATGGTCTTGGAAACGCTCATGATCGAATCAGGTTCATCCCAGGTATCGTCTTGATCATTTACATATTCCTCAATTCTGTCCCATGCTTCCTCGGCACTTACGTTGGCTATCCTTCCTTTCGGTGAGTTATTGATTCCCCTTTGGTCGTTTTTAGAGACACTATCGTAGAAGATTTGGACAAGGAACCAGAGTTCAATGCCATAATGGGGGACTTGTCTAATTAGATCCTTGAATCTAATCCAAGATTCGTAGATATGTTCCGCTGGTTCCACGTGGAAACGGAGGATTCCATCTCTCAACTTTGAAGTTCTTCCTATGGGAAAGAATTTCTCGTAGAATTTTGAGATAAGCTGCTCCCATGTGAAGATGGATTCGGAAGGAAGTTTGTTATACCAATCTTTGGCTCTTTCATAGAGGGTGAAAGGAAAGAATCGTAGCCGGGAGGTATCTCTAGTGGCCCCGTCCGTATGGAGGGTATCCACTATTTTCAGGAAGTCCTTGACATGTTGGATTGGATCTTCGGCTTTCAATCCTTGAAACTTGCATACATTTTGGACAAGCCAAACGTCAGTTGCATGCAAGGCCTCGTCCGTGTGTTCATTTGGAAAAACAATGGCATTGGAAAAACCACAAGGGGTGGGAGAAGAGTAGTCCTTGAGGGGTTTAGGGACAGGGTTCTCGAGAACCTCCTCATCCTGATTGGATTGAGGACTAGGGGGTGCAGAATGAGGATTGGATTCTTCCTCAGAGAGGGCATCGTCGAAGGCAATGGCAATGCCAGGTGGTTCGGGTGATGTAAAGAGTCGTCTTATCCTTCGCATTTCCCTATCAGGTTCTGCGTAGGGTGAGACAAGGTCTCTTAGTGAGCTGTGGCTCCTAGTGATCCTAGGAGTGGAGGGATCTTCGTTTACCATGATGGCCAAAGAAGATTTGAGCAGTGGGTAGAGCAGAAAAAATATAGACTAAAGAAATCCTAGAAAAATAAAACAAAAATCTCACTAGAAAGGAATCTAGTGAGTAGACCTAATAAAATAAAAATTCTACCTACACAATAACTATTCCCCGGCAACGGCGCCAAAAACTTGATGACGTGGGATTGCGACCACGCAACAGGTTTTACCTCTCAAGGGATCTTGAGAAGCTTGCAATCCCACCAGGCAGTGTACCTGGTCGGTGTAGTATAGTGTAGTTGTAAGTACGGGGGATTGATCGTTCTCTCACAGGGAATAGTGTTCGTTAGGTTAGAAAAACTACTCTAAAAGGTCTAAGGGTGAAGGAAGATTCTTTTTGTATTTTAATATTTTTATGAAAGCAAGTAAAATCTCGGGTTTTGGAGGAGTGGGCGGAATTAGTAGCTAGTCAACTAACCCAAAAACTACAATTGCAATTAAAAATAAAATAACTAAACTATTGTGGTTGTGAAAACTTATATGGAGACAAATGTGTTTACTTAGATTTCTTTACTCCCTAACTATCTCTTACCGGTTAATTGGTGTATGTATTACTTGCGTGGATGACGGGTGTATTCCTTAACAATTCATGGGGTGGCGTACATATCTCCCCAATTCTATGGGCTCTTGTCTCCTCCTACAATGATGCGTAAAGCACCCAATCATAGGGATTGTAAACAGTGGCTCATGCGTTAAATACTACCTTAATAACCTAGTACGCATTAGTTACATGTTTCTTAAGACGTTCAAGCATGTTACCATATAGGAGTTTAGCCAGTTTTCTTAATAATCGAGGCTTAGATGTGCTCTCGATCTTGTGTCCAATATGTGAAGACGAGATTGAGGACCTCTCTCACGTGCTTGTTAACTGTCGGAAAGTATTAGGTGTTTGGAAAAGAACCTTTGCGTGGTGGCAAATTCCATGGCAGTCTCCATCTATATCGATTAAAGACATGGTTGTAGGTTCAAAAACGTTCTTAAACAACAAGTAGAGAAATAAGATTTTCCATGGTGTGTGCTTGGTTGTTATGTGGGATATTGGGAGATGGCGAAACAGCATTGTTCATGCTTATGCGGAAGAAAGACAAAACATTCGGGATGTTGATGTGTTTCCGAGCATCCAATCTCTCTCTCTCCTCTTTGGATATCCAATAGATGTCCGAGAATTGAATTTGTTTGGTCTAGATGGGTCTCGTTTCCTGGTGCTTCTTTTGAGTCGGCCTCGGGCCATATTTAGTTGTTGTTTTTGTCTCTCTAGGTGTTTTTGGGCGTTTTTCTTGTGGGTGTTTATGTGTATTGCTTTGTTTGGTGTGTAGTTTTGGCTTCTTTTCCTAGGCCTCTTTTTTGGAGTTCGTTTTCGAGTGTATTCTTGCATTTGCTATTTTTTGCTTAGGCCTCTTTATAAAAGCTTTGCATTTCAAAATAAATAAATAAATAAAATAAATAAAAAAATGATAATATATTAGTAAGCCCAACCCGTTTAAATCATCTGTATTATTAAAGTCGATCAATAAAACATAGCATCTATGGTCTTTTCTCTCATTCAACACAATTTACAAGGCTCTCTTTGTATAGATTGTGATAAATTCATGTATTTTCATAACTTTATCATATCCATTTGTAATGATAATTACGATTTTTTGCTCACGATGTCGTTACATAAAAGTTTGAAGTTTGATCATACAAGAAAACTCTTGTCCGAGAATTAAAAAAAAAATAAAATAAAATAAAATAAATAAAAAAAAAATACAAACATATCGTGATAAACTGAAAGCAACCGCATAAAAGGATATTATTGGATCACTCAACGTAAATCTTTTAGCATGATTGTAATTTATAGATCTCAAAAGATGAGGATAATGATAGATAACACTAAANTTATAGTGATCAAAGACTCAAGTGGAAAATAAAAACAGAAAGTTTTGTGTGTAAAAAACCTTGTTTTCTGAAGTGTAACAGTTCAGTATTTATAGGCGACAGGACAGGCCTGGCGGTCTCGTAAATAGGCGACGGTCCTTTATCACTAAGGAACCGCCGACCCCTTTAAGGGACCGTCCAGACAAAAACGCTCTCTTTTTGTCCTGACGTGGTGAAAACTTATCTGGTGTAGTTTTAGCTATTTTGGAGGAAAAAATAGCTGTTACACATTTGAATTTAAATATATTTTCTTAATAAAACATTTCTTTAAAAAACACAAAAATACTTTTGTGAAAATGTTTTGTCAAACTTAAAAATGTAAGTTAATAAGAAAATAAAAGCTTCTTTGATCACCAAACTAATGACGGTATAAAGTTTGTTCATACCTGAAGTGACGTTGTAGAAGCTTCGTGGAAGTAACGAGTTTCCTCGGTTAAAAACTTATTAACCGTAACTTTACGTAACATGTCTTTATATTTTGTGATTATCAAAACACAAGAAGATCGAATAATGCGAATAACGTTTTTGACATTATTTGTATTAACACAAAACATTCGAGATGTTGATGTGTTTCCGAGCATCCAATCTCTCTCTCTTCTTTGGATATCCAATAGATGTCCGAGAATTGAATTTGATTGGTCTAGATGGGTCTCGTTTCCTGGTGCTTCTTTTGCGTCGGCCTCGGGTTATATTTAGTTGTTGTGTTTGTCTCTCTAGGTGTTTTTGGGCGTTTTTCTTGTGGGTGTTTAGGTGTATTGCTTTGTTTGGTGTGTAGTTTTGGCTTCTTTTCCTAGGCCTCCTTTTTGGAGTTCGTTTTCGGGGTGTATTCTTGCATTTTCTATTTTTTGCTTAGGCATCTTTATAAAAGCTTTGGATTTCCAAAAAAAATAAAAAAAAATAAAATGATAATATATTAGTAAGCCCAACCCGTTAAAGTCGATCAATAAAAAATCTTTTATGTAATAAACAAAACCCCTAGTGGGGACTTTTACATTTAAAAAAAACTCAACCTTCCTTTATCAAGTTACAATTGAATTATTATTGTTTTTTATTTAAAAGATTCTGAAAAAAAAATCTTAAAATTTTCCATATTTGGCAAAAAGAAACTATGAGTTCGTTTTTAAGGGAAAAGTGGGTATAAAACTATATGTGTCAAAAATGTGAAAAAATAAAACTTTTAAAATGTGGGGTAAATCTATAATAATACAGGGGTCAAAGGAAGCCATTCCTTATACACGAACAAAATAATTAAACAATCCAAAACCCAAATATCGTATCCATCTTCACAAAATCATCCAAAGAAAATATTCTAATCGCTATTCTTCAACAGTTAGATCCACAATTATGATCCAGGTTATCTAATCTATTTGCATACCTATGTATTAAATATGTGTATCCATGTAATTGCAATCAATTTTTGAATTTACACATGTAATCTACAACTGTTCGTACATGTAGTCACACGTTTAAGAAAATATTGCTCTGCTTTCGACTATTAATCATACATATGTTATCCTATAATTATAGAACTAAAACTAAAATTGGGACGAATTGGTGGCTTTATGGCTTTCCTAAGAGGGGTACTTTAATCGTTCTAGCTCTTGGTGTATGTGTATGCATAAAAGGGGTGTCTTGATTCACTTAATGCAAACTATATAAGCGTGTTTGGTTTTTTACTGCAATAATATTATGATTTCACCTCATGTGGTTGTTAATATCTTAAGGGGCACCAAACACTCAGAAAAGTAAACAAGATGCCCAAAGGAAAAGAATACCAATATTAGTGAATTAACTTGGTCATAGCTTAGTCATATAGGTTTTGTTGAATTGCTAACCTAATACCATGTTGTGTAATTACGCTCCACCCGTATTTTGGAGGAAAAGATCCGATAAGAGAGGATTCGGGGAAAAATAATGATCTCAAAGTGCGTGCAGGTTTAACATGGAAGTTAGCAAGCCCTTTAGCGATCGAGTTAGATAATCCATTGTTTAATTCAGTGTTTAATTCGGCCATGGACATTCTTATTTCATATATGGCTTATAACATTCCTATAAGAATAACCTTTATACGGGTTACATAATGCAACTACTAAGTTTTTTGTTGCCTTACTCTTGAATGTTCAAGCTACGAAACAAAAAATATAACAGAAATATCATTTATTATTATTAATGTTAATGAAAATACATAATTAAAAAAAAAAAAAAAAAAAACTCTGCGTTATATATAAATAAATTTAAATCATGTCTAAACAATAAAAATATATTATTAAAAAAATAAGAAAAAACCCCGCGCGTGCGCGGGTATTATAACTAGTAGCATCTACAGTTTTTTCTCTCATTCAACACAATTTACAAGGCTCTCTTTGTATAAATTGTGATAAATTCATGTATTTTCATAACTTTATTATATACATTTGTAATGATAATTACGATTTTTTGCTCACCATGTCGTTACATACAAGTTTGAAGTTTGACGTACAAGAAAACTCTTGTCCGAGAATAGAAAAAAAAAGAAGATACAAACATATCGTGATAAACTGAAAACAACTGCATAAAAGGATATTATTGGATCGCTCAATGTAAATCTTTTAGCATGATTGTAATTTATAGATCTCAAAAGATGAGGATAATGATAGATAACACTAAAGCTTGGTCATTGTCGTTTTGATAATCCAGTTCTCATATAGCAAAGGGCCCCCTCCTAGTCACAGCGTTTGCTCTTTCGTTTTTTCTGAGTCATTAGGTTAGAGCTCAATTCTACAAATTAAAGTTCATTCCATGCTAGCTTTGACAAATAAAGGTTGCCGGTATGCTAATTTCAAACCACTAAGTGTGTCCAAAACGGTATTGTGACACTTTTATTCGTGTGCAAAAATATTGGCTGTATTTATATTACTCATATCGCAAACGAGATACAAACTTGTGTCTTACTGATTTTCATCTCTCTTTCTACCTCTTTTTATGTCTTTATAGATCGATTATGATTTCACACTTAAAAGATACTAAATTATGACAATTGAAACCGTCAATTTAGACTCGTAATTCTTTTAGGACGGAAAGAAGGAGATTATACTAAATTAACCGCGAGCTAGCAGGTAACTAGCAACACTAAAAACCAATTACATTTAGACAAGTACTCGTATTTTAGAGGCTAAAATCTAATCCAAAGTCTTTTCTTACTCTATGTCGTATTTGTGATGAAAAGCACTCAAAATAGAATAAAACAATAATGCAAGACAAAGTAAGACTTATCCATCTCAATTACGAATTTTATATTGTTAAATATCGTTCACATAGACTGAGATAACATTGTTTTATGCGTGTTAAGGATTCCTTCTAATCCATAATTAAGAATACTAATTAAATAGTAAATCTGTTAGATATTTTTACTGTCAATTCCTTACCGCGCCTAACCATGACCACTGAAGTCAGACTTCAGATTAGTCAATTGCCCCTAATTAAATAATCTCTGTTATTGCTTCCATATGCCCTTACATCACTATCCGTACAAATATCATTTTTAAACAGACGCATTCTAATTAGAATATATTTATTAAATTAATACTTGTATTGTAAGAATTCGAATATAGAAATACCAGTGAAATTGAAATTTCTAACATCTAAAATATTTAGTCATTGTTGGACTTAATGATATATTGTCTAATTTTCTATTTTTTGAGACACATCCGTATGATGCATCTTAATTTGGAGACACATCTGTTAAATCTTTTATATAATAAAAGAATAACATTATTTCGGAGTTTTTTTTTGCAAATTCCTTCTTACTGAAAAAAAAAATAGACAAATAGGAGAGCTCGATTTTGCCACGTAAGTGAAATCAAGCAATATGATTTGTCAATAGAAAGTCAAAATTAAATTCATTTTGGTGCAAAAATTTAGCTAAGAAAAAAAATGCATAAAAATATTTTTTTAGGTGTCAAATTTATAAAAACGAAAACTTAAAAAAATGAAGTAATTAATAAAACTTTAGTGGTTGAATTTTAAATAAATTATATATAGCTAAGTGTAAAATTACAAGTTTTCATGTTTTTTAATAACTTAAAAAAAAAACAAATAACCCCTTACACTTTATACCCCCTATACTTTATAATATTAACTTTGTTTAAAATTAAATGAGTATTAGTATTAGTTTTTAGACTTTCATCCATTAAAATTAAAAAATTTGGTAAAATATGCGAATTAGTTTTAATACACGCTAAATATTTTTTAAACTAATGTTAGTTTTAGACTTTTCTAGACTATTTTTTTTTTAAATAAAGACTCATATTATTCTATTTAAAAGTTTAATTTATGCGTACACGGGTTTGAATATTAAATACGGCTAAATTATTAGTAACGGAAATATAAATATCAAATGGTAAGCACGAGTTAGTGTGATATGAAATAAATATACGTGATTCTACTTATAACAACGACTCATGAAATTGTTTATTTGAAATTTATATATGGTATCCATAAAAACATTTTAAAAACTTTATTGAGCATATTTTAACTTTATCAACGCTCATTATGTGCTATTAAACTCGCACATTTTATATAACATGATATCAATAGTTAAAGTTAAACAACAACATCAACCTTAACCTCAACATGTCTGTCAATTAAAAACGTTATACAAAGCTAATTATTTAAAAAACAAACAAACAAACACATGGGTTAGATAGTCATTGTTTAATTTAAGAAGGTGTTCTCCTTAAATTATATAAAAAAACAAAATGCACGCATCATAATCCTTATTTGATAACAATCACCTCCTAAAAAAAATAAAAAAATAAATAAATAAATAACTACATAGGTGATAACCTAACTTTATTCATTGACGTGATGTTCCAAAAAAAAAAAGATAACAAAAATAATAAAAACGTAATAGTTGGTTGTTGTAAAGGAATTAAAAGTATGTATGTACATGAGAATTATTAAGCAAGTATATATAGTTTTTAATCATGTTATTACGTTACTATACTGCGATAATGTTATTAACTTGGTAATCATGGATGTGAGATACAACCATTCTTCTATACTTATTAATTATGTGTTAACCTCTTTTTGCTTCTGAATAGAATCCGAAAGAGGCCTCAACAGAACTTTGACTTATATAGTGAAAGGTCGGTAAAGATTCAAACAATCCTAAAAGACTTGCGAATGTACTATTTGTCATTTTTTTCATGCATTTATAATTTACTTATACAAGTAATAATAATTTCATTATATAGTTCGGTCCCAGAGAAAAAATATTCTTATACATTATATATAAACGTATTCTACCATTACATCTTTTTTGTTTCTCTTTATGTAATAAAGAAGCTATCGTGTAAGCATCTATGTTAATTTGGTAATTTTATGATTAAACATGAGAAGTAAATAGCACAAACTTATGAAAATACAATTTTTCAAACAAAAAGGTACATTGGTAAACATGGTATGATGGTTATTCATAATCAAGGAAATGAATAAATCTTCAAATCTATCTAAATATGCTATATATTTTAATGAAAATATAAGTAGAAGAAATACCACAATTACAAAACACATCATAAATTAATAGCACGGGTTTGCAAAACTAAAAACATATATCACTAACATGTTATGCAAGTCAAGTATCATTATGTGATTTTACTTGAAAAATAAAATATAAATTTTAATCCAAAAGCATTCTCCTAAAATAATAGGTAGATTATAACATATATACACATGGTTTTTTATCTTTAGTCCACCAAGTAAACCATTAGAAACATGGTAAGTAATTCATTTCTTAATCGATAATAATACATAATCAAAAAAAAATTAAAAACTCTGTACGTGCACAGGTATTATAACTAGTATCAACAACTAAACAATCCCAAAGTTTCTGTCATCTATACTACTATATAAACATAAACTCCCAATCTTCTATACAATCTTAAAAAGTTAAAATCACTTCAGCTTTCTTCTTAATAAACGAATATCCACACATACAATTCAAATCCAACTATCGTATATCACTTTCTTCTCATCTTCCGAAACAAAACACACACATATATAAAAAAATATAAATAAATAAATAAATAAATAAATAAATAAGACACACCACAACAAACGCACAACTATACCGTAAACTTTTTGTGGTTGTCATTTTAAGCATTAATATTAGCTTTCCCTAATATCTATTATACGACATGTTTGCTCAAATAGATACTTTTTGAGAAAACATGGTTAGAAATAACTTTACTCAAATATGAAAAAATTACATACTATGTATGTGTTTAAAATTAGATAAGGCAAAAAGTTATATACTTAAATGGAATCTAGGAGTTTCTATTGAAGTCTCACACTATGTTTATTAGTCCATACTATTGAAGAAAAATACTACTATGCGCTATCTTATATCTTAAAACTTCCTCCATAGCTATGCCCCGTAAGTTAAAATCCTTGTTTTTCTTTTTATGACATTTGACCTAGTTTTTCATCTTTTGTATATGCAAATCTATTGCAATTGTAGTTAAAAATTCAAATAAACAACCAATGTTGCAGGATTCGCCATTGAAAGTTTGAAACATGCTACCAGTCTGGTTCTTGATTATGTAATATTTTTTGAAAACTGGCTCAGCTTGATCATATTCAAATGCGATCCGTTATATTTTGTAAAATATTCTCATATTTGAAATGAAATATGATTTACATGTGTACACATCTTACAAATTGCCAAAGGCCATTGTCGGAGTGACATGTGAGTACTCACACAAACCAAAAGGTTGTGAGTTCAAGTCTTGTTTTTGCTATTTTCTGGTTTGATTTAGTCTCATCCGGTTTTTACATGATGGCCGGGCAACTCTAATTGCACCCAAAATGCTTAATACATGAGTTTGGCAAGAACTAAAACACCCATACTAATTTAATAGGATTTATTTCTTAATTTAGTTTTAAGCTAGATTTATAACTAATAAAAATATCACTCTCATATCGGAAGATATTTGCAAGTGTAAAAAAAAAAAAAAAAAAAAAAAAAAAAAAAATCAACTCTACCAATAATGAAGCTTTTTGCGGATAACCCTATGATAGAAAAACTTGGGCCTAAAAAGTTAAAACACATGCTTAACGTATCTTTTATTTGTAAATATTAGGTAGTAGTAATTGACTTTGATATTATACCTATTTTACTACTCGTATCAGTTTAATCTGACTCGATATATGTTATATAAAAGACTTGTTATGTTTTCAGTTATGCGACAAACTTGATTTTCGTTTTTCTAAGTTTTCGCAAGTGCCTATTCAATCGACCTGTCTAACTTAGTCGGTAAATTTGAATTCTTTCTTGTGATATGTCCATATCACAAATAAATATACGGCCGAAAATGCGTGAGCCTATTTGAGGTACATACGTATACATTTAGAGAACATTTTATTTAATGTGATTAATGTATTAGATGTGTTAATTATATTAAATAATAATGCATGAAATATTTAAACGGGTGTTAATTATAATGTAAACGTTATGACTAATTAACAAAACCTTAATTAATATGTGAGGGACTTATTAGTACAAAAAACGAAAGTCGTGAGTGTTTATTTGCTAGGTCGGTCGAACAAAACAAAGGGGAGGGAGGTGAGTGTCGTTTTTGTGAAACTTAAGGAGGTATTAAACTCTAACTTGAAAAACAAGTTTAGAGGCTACATAAACAGCTCTTAGCTCTCATAATCTAACGACAAACAATTCTTTACAAAGTCAATACATCAATCTATGGCATGCATGCATGCATGCAATACATTATCTTTTTCTTGTGTTTCATTCGTTCGGCTCGAAAACAAAACCAAAAGGTTTTGCTTTTGTTATATTCGTTTGACGCTAGAACAAATGCAATGTTTGCCTCGTTCTATTCGTTAGTGTATTAAGCACTAGCATCCTAGTAATCTTGCTTAACATGTAGTGTAAGCAACCATAGAGGTTACTTACTTTAGTAACTTGATTGGATTTCATGTACATCAAAGAACACATACGCGTGTTCATAGCTTCGTTGTTCGTCTGTATTAACTAGCCAAAAGGTACACAATCCCGATTATTGTTTATGTTAATAATCTATGTTACGTGATCATATACGTTGCGTACTCGTGTAATATTACATATTAATATGTTTAAATTTCAACAATGGCATCACGAGCCATAATATAGTGTAGTTAATTACATAAAAAAAACCCTAAAATTGGACCTAAAATCGATAGATGCGCTTGGTTTTCTTGTTCTTGAATTTTATTAAGCCCTTTGGGCGACATTTATTGTAAAATATTCAATCTTAATGATCTTTAAAATTGGCAGAACAAAACTCTAGGTCTTCTGCATTTTTAGGTGTAAAGTAACGTAAGATTAATTGATTTATATGACGTTATTTATCTTGTTTGCAATGATTAATTGTTTTATTTGATATCCATGATGAAAACATGCATGTTTTATCATAAATAATGGTTCTAGATATTAGATATATGATTCTTGGTTAATTGTTAAGTGATATACATGCAAATTCGATGATTAAACCTAACATACACATAATTAATTAAGTTGATTTAGTTGTTGATTGCATGACACCCGGTTATTAAAAAATTCGTAATAGATTCTCTGTAAGTCAAAAAAATCTGAAATTGTTATGGTAGATCCATGACTCAGTGGGCTACAACTTTGTAGTTTACTGCTAAGGTTGAGGAAGATTTCTTCCTTGTCTAGTCGGGGCGTGAAGTCGACTAAAATTTCCTAACAACTTTTATGTGCTATGTGGTACATACTCTTGTGAGGCTTACGCAATTGATTTTATCGATGTATGTGGTCCACTTGATACCTAGCTCGAAAACCAAGTTGGAGCCTTATTTGAGTATATATATCATTGACCCTTGATTGGCCATTATTAAGTTGTCATCGGTTTACGTTTGTATGTTATTAAGTGTTAATTGTTGTCGATACTTGTTATACGTGTTTTTAGTTGTTTAACTTGTTTTTGTTAAAAATAAAAAAATAAAATATAAATATGACTAAAAATTATGAAATTTTGATTTATTAAAAGTTATTGATCTTGCGTAATCTTATGTGACAACAAATGGGTTCGGCTTACATCTGATAATGCATAGGCTTCCTATGCAAAGATAAAGGACTAATTCAAAACATTACAACTTCCAAACTAATTACAAGCTAAGAACCAAGAAGGAAATCCCTAAGTCTATCTCTAATTCATGGGGAGCTATCAACAGTGTAGTCCACTAAAAGCTCCTAAGCACTCTTCACCCAACCTAACTTCCTTCTAAAAACCTGCCGCAGGAAAAGAAATGCGGCTGAGCTTAAAAAGCCAAGTGAACAGATATAACCAAACGAAAACTAATAACAAAAGGAAAACGAAGTTGAATACGACATAATTCCAAGCGAACCTGCTGAGATAGATGTAAAACGCGCATTTTCATAACATGTTTAAATTACCAAAATACCCTCTAATTTGAAATTTTGAAGAATTGTATTCGGTTACCAAACAAGCCCTAAATCAAAAACAATTATCATACGATCACAAACATGGACATGTAACTTCAAGTAAACAACATTTGAGTTCCAAAAGTTATAAAACCCAAAATTTCAAAATAGGCAAAATGACCGAAATGCCCTTATAACTTAAAACTTAAATAAACCACTTAAATAAACACCAAATAAATCACAAACACTTGGTGATTAGCAATATATGATACATGATAATTTTTGCATGAACATTATAATATTATAAATGCCCTAAAAATGTTTGTCACATTTATTTTAATACCTTTTGGCTGAATTACATTTATTTGTGTACTTTTTATTATTTAAAATATGTAAAATAAAAGATGAGCATCACAATAATTATGGAAAATATTAAAAATCTGATTTGGTCACCCTCCTAGCCCAAAATCTCGGCCAAACCTTCCCCCCCCCCCTCTCTCTATATATATATATANACCAAAATGCCCTTATAACTTAAAACTTAAATAAACCACTTAAATAAACACCAAATAAATCACAAACACTTGGTGATTAGCAATATATGATAAATGATAATTTTTACATGAACATTATAATATTATAAATGCCCTAAAAATGTTTGTCACATTTATTTTAATACCTTTTGGCTGAATTACATTTATTTGTATACTTTTTATTATTTAAAATATGCAAAATAAAAGATAAGCATCACAATAATTATGGAACATATTAAAAATCTGATTTGGTCACCCTCCTAGCCCAAAATCACGGCCAAACCTTCCCCCCCCCTCTCTCTATATATATATTATTTTAATTGCATAATTCCTTAACTACTTTTAAAACCCTAATTTCAACACAAAAACTATAAATGGCGGCTCAAATATTCAAGAGGCTTATGGCTATTTTTCCTGGACATTATCTGAGGTATAGAAGGCTAGAAAAATATTGATAAAGTCTTTCGAGTGCTCAAGTTTCAGTTTTGATTTTTGTTTACTTGATTTTGTGGGCCGAGAGAGGAGAAATTCGTTTCTGCTCATTCTTTTTGATCCAACCTATTTGGGTATTTTTCTATCATCCCTCTTATCCTTTATAATTTGTATAAAATCATAAAAATGATCCATGCATGATATATAGGCCATACGAATTTAAACAAAATAAAAACCTTAAAATCATGGAAATTACACAATCGGCTTATATGATTTTTCTATGGCAAGGTCTGATTTTTTGGCATGTTATAACACATATATGATCTGAATAAAATGGATATATATTTATTTGAAGCTTAAAATAATTGTTTTGATTTATTTTGTAAATCAGATTAAAGAAAAAGGAAAAGAAATCGAATTAGTTTAGGGTTAGGGTTCTTTTGATTTTTTTGGGTTAATAAATGGTTTAATTATTGTGTAATAATGATTAGATGGTGTGGGAAAATTAGGGTTTGTGTTTGGGGGATTTTTTATTAAAACCGATTGCAGTTTATAAATTATAGGGGGTGTTTTGTAATTTTGTAAACTTGGGGGACATTTTTGTAAATCATGATTAGACCAGAGGTTAATTATAGTAAATATAATATGGGAGTGTTAAGTGTTAATTTTGTAACTAAAAGGTTTAAATGTTAATTATGTAATTAATTAGGTTCGAATTAAAAATAATTAAAGTAGAGGGTTGTATTTTGTAAATTCTGATATTTTTTGATGTTTCGTACATATTTAATTATGAGGGATAAATTGTGTGAATTCTGGAAACTAAGGGGCTAATGTGTTGATATGAATTAATTATGGATTAAAGTGTAAATAATAATAATAAGGATTTAAAATGGAAATTAATATAAGTAAAGGGTGTAATGTGTAACATTTGTAAACTTGAATGTTTAATTAGTAAAATATTATTATTTGCATGCTATTTGAATAAAATATGGAAACTTTTAATAATTACACTTTAGACCTTTAACTTTGGCATATTTGCATTTAAACCCCTAAAATATGGGAAGTTGTCATATTAAACCCTAAATTTACCATGACTTGCTAAAATGAATGCTAAATTCCATAATAATATTTAACAAATGATTTAACTTGCATTTTGATATCAAACCTATCTAATTCTGGAACATGCTATTTTTGGAAAGTAATATTTATGGAAACCTTCTAAATAAGGAAACTTACTAAAAATATAAAGTCTTCCAAAATGCTTAAACTACTCAAAGTGGAAGGTTACTAAAAATGAAAAGATAACTAAAAGAGGTAACTTACGTGATTCGGACTCTTCTTGATTCGTATCCATTCTCTTCTAGGTTCGGTGAAGCGGGAGTGATCTATTTCTCTCATTGTTTGTTTGACCTTGCTTTTGCATTTGGACTAAGGTACAGATATTCTAACCTTTTCAGTAAAGGTTTCTTATGACTTGTCTTTCCTCTCTTGACTGCATTACTATTGTCTTACCACATGATTTTGAGCCTTTATGTTAGGCTTTCCTATTTGACCTATCTTATGATATTTGAGCCCTTGATATTTGACCTGCCATTGATATTTGAATCTTTGATCTTTGTGAACCTTTGTACCTTGACTCTGAGGTTGATGCACTTCGTGGTATTGGGATCCTATTGGTATTTGTTTGAACCCTCATGGTATAATATCGGCACAACCTGAGTATTAACCCTTTTGGACTTTAACCTTTCGAACCTTTGAAACTGTAAAAACTCTTTTAAGATATTTAATTAAGAGAAACTATTTTATCACGACGTTTCTAATATGATTAATACCATCTTTACATAAGATTTTATAATTTCGTGAGGACTACTTTTAAAAGATAATTGAGAAAACCTTCATTAAAGATTCGTTTATAAATGCTATCTTTTGGGAAACTCCTTTCTAAATGAACCTTGTTATAAACCTTGTAATTGGATTGTACTACAAAACCTTTTTGGGAACAATTGATGTGAACCTGCTAAATTGAACTATTACTTTAAACCTTTATTTGACCCTTTTGACTTTGAACCATGGGATTTTGGATCTTGGATATTGAACCCTGCTGATTGGAACCTTTGACACTGGCACTTACACTACGTGAACCTTGATACTGAACTTTGGATTTGAACCTTGATTGTTGACCCTGATATGATATTGACTTTGATTTGAACCCTGATTACCTTAGACCCTTCAGTATTTACCCAGGCATTAGTTTGTTCCCAGTTATGGGGGGTCCATGACCGTAGCATTGATGCACCAATGTTATGAATCTAGTGTGGTTGGAGAGATGTACCACACCGTCCCTTTTGATATATGATTATGAGCTCAAGGATCTACATTTGTTTGGCCACTATGAATTGATTTGCAGGGGTGTATGGATGCATCCTAGATTTGTTTGTTTGTTTGTTTGGGCTACTACTATGACATGGATATATATTACATTTGTTTGGTGACTGGGCATGCGTGCATGCAGCCCCTCACATTTTGGGAGCTAGCTACTCCATGGATTATTTTGATGACTCCCCTCCTACTACATTTGGTATTCCGAGGTCTCCCCTCCGAATACATTGACTATGAAGACGTGACATGGTTTGTTTGGATATTTGTTTGGCGTGGGGTAAATATACTGATACCTACACCTCATACCTTATACATACACCTTATACCTTAACCATTTATCCTACTCCTTTGTCCTATAATTCATGTGATCTCTCTCACTCTATTTATTGTATCTCCTTTGTATTGTTTCCCTTATTACTTCTGTATTGTTTATCTATATATCTGTTCACTGAGCTTTGTACAGCTCAGCCGCATTTCTTTTCTCATGGCAGGTTTAGTAGGAAGTTGGGTTATGGACGAAAGTTTTGCTTTTGGGCTTAGAAGACTTCACCCTGTTAGATACTTGCTGGACTTAGAGATGTTAGAAGTAGTTTTGTTTTGGGCTTAGTAGTGTTGTTGCCCTTTTGTACCCTGTACTTTGTTTTGTTTTCCTTTGTAACCCTTGAAAGTTTTGTATTAGTATTGTATCTCCGTTTTACTTGGGTTCTGATTTGACTCCATAATGTTACACTTTAGCCCTTGTCTGGTTGGGGTGTTACAATTATGGTATCAGAGACAGGTTTGGATCGGCGGATGCGACATCCGTAGAGCTTAGGCTATGACCTGTGAGTTTTGGACAATTAGGTTTCCACTGTAGGGACATAGGAAACCACTTTGAGAACTTGCTTTAGGAATCCCCTATATGAACTTAAGTTTTGACTAGTAAGGAATGGGTAGACCTTAAGGTTTTGCTTACGTATCTTTGCTTCCGCATTACTCTGATTCGTGCCTTACGTTTAGTTATGCCTTTTGGAATCATCCTTTTGGAGTTAGAGATTTTGCACCACCTAAGTTTACTACTAGTAAGTTTGAAGGTATTTAAGATTGCATAGTAATGCATAATACTATTTTGATTTTATCTTCAATCGCTGATCTATTTGTTAATCCTTTTGACATCTTTTTGGGCATTCTGAGAATCTACATGGCGATGACGTATTTGATGCACTCTATGTTCGCTTCTTGCTTTTGGTATACCCTCTGTAAGCTTTCTAACGTTATTTGATTTTGTTTTACTCATCTTTTCCATCTCTGAGAAGTCGGGTGGTGCTTAACCCCGAGTTTAAGAGTATTTCCTTTCACTTTGAACGATAAGGGTTTGTTCGGTTAATCTGTCTTTCTTTGGAAAGTCAACTTCGATTTGATTCTGATATATGATTGATTTCTTAAGCATTCGAGATGCTGACGACTATTTTGCTATATCTCACTTTTGGTGTTTTGAATTATTTTTAAAATCCTCTACCATGATTTCCGATCATTAAACTTTTGCTATCATTATTTCTCTAGAGACTCGTACGTTACTTTCGCGGTTATGAAGTTCTCTTGCACCTATTGTGTCCACCAAGAGATGAACATTTTCATGTGAATTATGTTTTGTCACCCTGAAAATTCGGACATGATTCTTGTTGAACCACCAAGTTTCCCACCGGAGGATGGAACTGGATAGAACCTGAAGATGACAAACAACGGTAACTACCTTGGAGAGTTGATGACATACCTCGCAAGACGGAAGAGTGGACGAGCAGAACGAAGGAACCTGGTCAAGACGGCGAACTGGAGCTGATGAAGAACATACAGTCTTACTTCCCTATTCATCTTAGTTTTACTATGATGAATTGAGAGCGGAAGCAGACTGGATGATGAGGAGATTGAAGATCGTACCAGAGATTCACCCTACTCAGTCGCATGCCNTAGAACCTGAAGATGACAAACAACGGTAACTACCTTGGAGAGTTGATGACATACCTCGCAAGACGGAAGAGTGGACGAGCAGAACGAAGGAACCTGGTCAAGACGGCGAACTGGAGCTGATGAAGAACATACAGTCTTACTTCCCTATTCATCTTAGTTTTACTATGATGAATTGAGAGCGGAAGCAGACTGGATGATGAGGAGATTGAAGATCGTACCAGAGATTCACCCTACTCAGTCGCATGCCAAGAAGAAACTACAGAAGGCTTGAGGAACCAAACACAATATGATGATTTTGTTTCACTCTCATATTGGAAGATGGACGAAGACTGACTACTCGGACATAAGAAGATTCTAAAGAGGCGAATTCTTGAAACGAACCTTATGATGGAGGAATTGATGCCTTAGTGACATATTTCTTTCTGATGATGATTGTTTGATTTTGTTACATCCTTTTGAGCTTCGATTGTTTTGTCGACATCGTTTTGTTATTGATCTTTGAATAGGACTAACCCAAGATTTAGTTTGGACTAATAGGTGGATTTATAGATTTGATTCATTGATTGAGATAAAGTATGATCATCATGAGGGCATATTTATATGATGCTAGTATTATGACGTTTGGCCAATGTGATAATACTTACATCATATAACGTGCACTTGTTGTGTTCATAGGATGTCTTGAGAAGTGCCTTAGTGGAGACTTAGATCTTTGTTATTGTTTGCGACTATCTGCGAATAGTGAGACTCTAGGATTCTCTCGATCTGTACGTTTGATCTGCCTTATCGCCGTACGTTTTGATACGTTTGAATTCTCGACATGCGATTGTTTGACTTCTGTGTTTTGATAAGAATCCTAAGTTTTGCTGTAGAGCTTTTTGTCATTTGATGTTACCGATCGACCTATCTTCTGCCTATATGGTTTTGATTTGTTACTATGAAGAGCTACATCTATACCTTTGTTGGATCCGTTTCATGATGATCTATCATGAGTTAAAATATGAAGCTTGGATGTGGAGAATCTGAAGAGTTAAACTTATATACATCACCTTCATGATTTCTATCATTCGATATATTCTCATCTGACCAGTTCATTTCCTTGTCCGCGAATAGAATACCCACCCAGTCCTACATCTTCCTTTGAATACCTTTTAAGGGGATACGATTGTCATCCGTTACGTTCGGTATGTGATTCTTTTGATTTGGATTCTGTGTGATGTGCCTACTCTGGGGAAACCGAAACCACCCTTGAATCGTTAAGGTCAAGTCTTGGGAAACAAGATCATTCTGTTGTTGAAATTCTTAAGGTCTGAGTTTGTGTGAGTCAAACTACTCCTTTTGCCGTTCGTAGTTTGGTGTACCGTCGTTTTGTTTCACCACCATACCTTTTCATTTTCGAGGACGAAAATTCTTTTGAGGGGGAGATAGTTGTAAAACGCGCATTTTCATAACATGTTTAAATTACCAAAATACCCTCCAATTTGAAATTTTGAAGAATTGTGTTCGGTTACTAAACAAGCCCTAAATCAAAAACAATTATCGTACGATCACAAACATGGACATGTAACTTCAAGTAAACAACATTTGAGTTCCAACAGTTATAAAACCCAAAAATTTCAAAATATGCAAAATGACCGAAATGCCCTTATAACATAAAACTTAAATAAACCACTTAAATAAACACCAAATAAATCACAAACACTTGGTGATTAGCAATATATGATACATGATAATTTTTGCATGAACATTATAATATTATAAATGCCCTAAAAATGTTTGTCACATTTATTTTAATACCTTTTGGCTGAATTACAATTATTTGTATACTTTTTATTATTTAAAATATGTAAAATAAAAGATAAGCATCACAATAATTATGGAAAATATTAAAAATCTGATTTCGTCATCCTCCTAGCCCAAAATCTCGACCAAACTTGCCCCCCCCTCTCTCTCTATATATTTTATTTTAATTACATAATTCCTTAACTACTTTTAAAACCCTAATTTTAACACAAAAACCATAAACGACGGCTCCAAAATTCTAGAGGCTTATGGATATTTTTCCTGGACGTTATCTGAGGTAGAGAAGGCTAAAACAATATTGGTAAAGTCTGTGGAGTGTTCGGGTTTCAGTTTTGATTTTTGTTTACTTGATTTTATGGGCCGAGAGAGGAGAAATTCGTTTCTGCTCATTCTTTTCGATCCAAGCTATTTGGGTATTTTTCTATCATCTCTCTTATCCTTTATAATCTGTATAAAATCATAAAAATGATCCATGCATGATATATAGGCCATTACGAATTTAAACAATATAAAAACCCTAAAATTATGGAAATTACACAATCGGCTTATATGATTTTTCTATGGCAAGGTCTGATTTTGTGGCATGTTATAACACATATATGATCTGAATAAAATGGATATATATTTATTTGAAGCTTAAAATAATTGTTTTGATTTATTTTGTAAATCGGATTAAAGAAAAAGGAAAAGAAATCGAATTGGTTTAGGGTTAGGGTTCTTTTGATTTTTGTGGATTAATAAATGGTGTAATGATTGTGTAATAATGATTACACTAGTACAAAAAGTTCTATTGGTCACGCATGGTCGATTTTGAAATGTCACACTGTAACATTTATACGTGACTAAATGTACCAGAATAAAATGAACAACCACACTTGATCCGACTTGTGTGACCATTTCGGAATTCTATTGTCACACATATGAATATTTATGTGACTAGAGGTAACTGGAAAAAAAATTTTGGATTATTTAGTCACTTTTAATTCGAGACGTGTGACAGATACAAATGAGCTCGAAACATTAGTCACACTATAGATATACATATGTGACAAATATATGTCACACAATTGAAGAGTGTGACCAAAATAGATATATGGTCACATGAAGTAATTGTGTATGTGACTAAATTATATAGTCAAGTTTGTCATACATTATTTAAACGTGACTGCTATTCTTTGCTGAATATTTAGCCACATAGCGTTTGAAATGTGTGACAACTAAAAAGTAAGTTTGAAGCGTTAGTCACGATATGCATTTAATAGTGACAAATATATATGTCACACACTTGAAGAGTGTGACAAAATGTCATATATGGTCAGACGAAACCATAGAAACATGATTAAGTGTAACGAAAATTCGATACATATGGTCACGCAAGTAAATATGTGTGTCTAAAGTTTAGTGTGT
>LBNU01028782.1:0-24395 GCA_014162995.1 Artemisia annua | reverse complement strand
CCCCCCCCCCCCCTCTCTCTCTATATATATTTTGTTTTAATTGCATAATTCCTTAACTACTTTTAAAACCCTAATTTCAACACAAAAACCATAAACGGCGGCTCCAAACTTTTAGAAGCTTATGGATATATTTCCTGGGTGTTATCTGAGGTAGAGAAGGCTAGAAAAATATTGGAAAAGTCTGTGGAGTGTTCGGGTTTCATTTTAGATTTTTGTTTACTTGATTTTGTGGGCCGAGAGAGGAGAAATTCGTTTCTGCTCATTCTTTTCGATCCAAGATATTTGGGTATTTTTATATCATCTCTCTTATCCTTTATAATCTGTATAAAATCATAAAAATGATCCATGCATGATATATAGGCCATTACGAATTTAAACAATATAAAAACCCTAAAATCATGGAAATTACACAATCGTCTTATATGATTTTTCTATGGCAAGTTCTGATTTTTTGGCATGTTATAACACATATATGATCTGAATATAATGGATATATATTTATTTGAAGGTTAAATAATTGTTTTGATTTATTTTGTAAATCGGATTAAAGAAAAAAGAAAAGAAATCGAATTAGTTTAGGTTTAGGGTTCTTTTGATTTTTGTGGGTTAATAAATGGTGTAATGATTGTGTAATAATGATTAGATGGTATGGGAAAATTAGGGTTTGTGTTTGGGGGATTTTTTATTAAAACCGATTGTAGTTTATAAACTATAGGGGGTGTTTTGTAATTTTGTAAACTTGGGGGACATTTTTTTAAATCATGATTAGACCAGAGGTGAATTATAGTAAATATAATATGGGGGTGTTAAGTGTTAATTTTGTAACTAAAAGGTTTAAATGTTAATTATGTAATTAATTAGGTTCGAATTAAAAATAATTATAGTAGAGGGTTGTATTTTGTAAATTCTGATATTTTGTGATGTTTCGTACATATTTAATTATGAGGGATAAATTGTGTGAATTCTGGAAACTAAGGGGCTAATGTGTTGATATGAATTAATTAAGGATTAAAGTGTAAATCTTTACTACCTTATAATGCATTTAGGACATTCCCTAAATAGCAAGGCTTAAAATTAAGACATTTTAACTTACTTATTATGGAAATTTTAATAGCCTGCATAAATAAAAGTTGCATCTTGTAACAGCCTATTAAAAAGCTTTTAACAACCCATAAATGTCTTAAATTCTAATAATTATATAGTTATAAAAAGAAAAGTAACTGGTAAAAATCATTACTATCAATAATGATTATTAAAAATATGTAACCGAATTCACCATATAAATCTGCACAAACAATTTCATATCTTTCACACACATTTTTTCTTTTTCTTTTTTTACAAGGATCAGCAAAAATATTATTGTTTTTGTCGATTGTGTGTTTGTGTATGTTGGTGTCGCCAATGATGCTTTTTTAGGTTATTTAATAAGTACATTGGTTTTTCGACGGTGGCAACTTCACCTCCATTTATATCGAACAACAACTACAAACCCACATCACCTTCACCCATCACTGTTTCGAACAAAATAAAAGAAAAAAAAATCTTCAACGATCTCTCAGATTCTTAACTTGTTTAAATCTTTAAAAGATTTACAAGATTTATAGAACACACCACATATCCTTTTAGAATTACACTTCTTGTCTCATATCCGAAAATATTAAAGATATAACAAAAAGAAAACGTGTTGTTTCATCCTTCTTTCTTTCCGTTCAACGAAAAACACAAGAACAAGAACAAAACGAAACCTACCCAAAACCTCTTTCAAGATCTTGAAACTGTGCATTCATTAGCCAAGAAAAATAGAGGGTATTCGTGGTTCGGTTAATTTTGCAAAGAGAAACAAAGTGTTTGTTATTTATCATTTGGATAAGAATGAATTATTGTAAGTCGGATTGTTGAGAAATGAACAAGGGAAGTCTAAGTTTTATTTTTCAGTTTGGTAGGAGTGTATGTGGTATGGCTGCATTTTGTAAAAGTGATTAGGGTTAAAGAATAATTAGGGATTATTTCTTATATAGGGTGAAGTTTAGTGTATTAGTGGACTTGGGCTTTATCAAATAAGGTTAGTACTTAAAGATTGGGCTGTCATTGGACCTTTAACGTGTATAAAGTTTGTACAAAATGTGCTCGATGTTTAATGATGCTCAAAGTTTATTTCAGTTTATGAATTCTATTTACTTATTTAGCCATGAAAATAAATGGATGGAAAATAAAATATATATAAAAAGTACGAAATTCAAAATTTTGAATTTAAAAATGCTAGGTCTTTCGTTCAATCTTTGCGTCTTAGTTTTTTCTATCTTTTAAGTTATTAAATAAAAGATTAGAATAAGTAGCATCACAATAAGTAACTACATTACAAACTCTTCTTAACTCTTTGTATCTCTTAGGGTTCTGTTAGGGTGTCTGGATCTTAAAAACTGTAAGCTTGGTTTCGGTTTATAAATGATCATTTTCTGCTGCTTCAAATTGAGCATGTCGGCTCGGTTTTTCGGTTTCACAGATTTTTTTAACACCCATATCCATAAAGCTTAACTTTATAGTAATCATGTAGTTATTTTGAACAACGGAAAAACGTTGTTTACGAAAGTTATTGTTATAAAAAACATATAAATGAAAAACCTTTGTTCGCTACAAAATTTATTCAAAGGGTACCCGCCGCCGCATTGCGCGGGTATCCTGCTAGTAATAATAATAATAAGGATTTAAAATGGAAATTAATATAAGTAAAGGGTGTAATGTGTAACATTTGTAAAATTGAATGTTTAATCAGTAAAATATTATTATTTGCATGCTATTTGAATAAAATATGGAAACTTTTAATAATTACACTTTAGACCCTTAACTTTGTCATATTTGCATTTAAAACCCTAAAATATGGGAAGTTGTCATATTAAACCCTAAATTTACCATGACTTGCTAAAATGAACCCTAAATTCCATAATAATAATTAACAAATGATTTAACTTGCATTTTGATATCAAACCTATCTAATTCTGGAACCTGCTATTTTTGGAAAGTACTATTTATGAAAACCTTCTAAATAAGGAAACTTACTAAAAATAGAAAGTCTTCCAAAATGCTTAAACTACTCAAAGTGGAAGGTTACTTAAAATGGAAAGATCACTAAAAGAGGTAACTTACGTGATTCAGACTCTTCTTGATTCGTATCCATTCTCTTCTAGGTTCGGTGAAGCGGGAGTGATCTATTTCTCTCATTGTTTGTTTGACCTTGCTTTTGCGTTTGGACTAAGGTACAGATATTCTAACCTTTTCAATAAAGGTTTCTTATGACTTGTCTTTCCTCTCTTGACTGCATTACTATTGTCTTACCACATGATTTTGAGCCTTTATGTTAGGCTTTCCTATTTGACCTATCTTATGATATTTGAGCCCTTGATATTTGACCTGCCATTGATATTTGAATCATTGATCTTTGTGAACCTTTGTACCTTGACTCTGAGGTTGATGCACTTCGTGGTATTGGGATCCTATTGGTATTTGTTTGAACCCTCATGGTATAATATTGGCACAACCTGAGTATTAACCCTTTTGGACTTTAACCTTTGGAACCATTGAAACTGTAAAAACTCTTTTAAGATATTTTATCAAGAGAAACTATTTTATCACGACGTTTCTAATATGATTAATACCATCTTTACATAAGATTTTATAATTTCATGAGGACTACTTTTAAAGGATAATTGAGAAAACCTTCATTAAAGATTCGTTTATAAATGCTATCTTTTGGGAAACTGCTTTCTAAATGAACCTTGTTATAAACCTTGTAATGGATTGTACTACAAAACCTTTTTGCGAACAATTGATGTGAACCTGCTAAATTGAACTATTACTTTAAACCTTCATTTGACCCTTTTGACTTTGAACCATGGGATTTTGGATCTTGGATATTGAACCCTGCTGATTGGAACCTTTGACACTGGCACTTACACTACGTGAACTTACTTTAAACAGCATATGGTCACACTTATTAACACTTTTGGCCACTATTTAATTAATGGTATGTGACTAAATACCCAAAAAAAACATGCTTTGTGTGACTAAATATTACAAAAGGCCACACAAACATAAAATTCACGTGGCCATTGGATGATCAATAGTCACACAAAATACACATTTCTTCACTTTAAACAGCATATGGTTACACTTATTTACACTTTTGGCCACTTTGTGTTAAATTGTATGTGACTAACTCCAAAAAAACAACACCCATTGTGTGACTAAATCGTCACAAACGTCACATTTATTGTATATTCATGTGGCCACATGACGGGAAATAGTCACATAAAATACACATTTACTTTAATATGTCATCACAAATGTCACATATATTATATATTTATGTGGCCAAAGGACGAACAATAGTCACTCGCAAAAAACATTCGTGTGACTATAAGTTGTTTACGGTCACTGATAATGACTAATCCAACAAAACTTGCGCTTAATTTGTCACACATATTCGGGGTTTTGGTCACTCTTTTTCGATGGAAAAGGCCACGAACTCAACAATGTGACCATATGCCACCTACGGTGGCGGGACCTTTTGTCACACATGACGAAAAAAACGTGCGTGACTATATGCATATCGTCACACATTTTTGGCATGACCAACAGAACTTTTTGTACCAGTGTTAGATGGTGTGGGAAAATTAGGATTTGTGTTTGGGGGATTTTTTATTAAAACCGATTGTAGTTTATAAATTATAGGGGGTGTTTTGTAATTTTGTAAACTTGGGGGACATTTTTGTAAGTCATGATTAGACCAGAGGTGAATTATAGTAAATATAATGTGGGGGTGTTAAGTGTTAATTTTGTAACTAAAAGGTTTAAATGTTAATTATGTAATTAATTAGGTTCGAATTAAAAATAATTAAAGTAGAGGGTTGTATTTTGTAAATTCTGATATTTTGTGATGTTTCGTACATATTTAATTATGATGGATAAATTGTGTGAATTCTGGAAACTAAGGGGCTAATGTGTTGATATGAATTAATTATGATTTAAAGTGTAAATAATAATAATAAGGATTTAAAATGGAAATTAATATAAGTAAAGGGTGTAATGTGTAACATTTGTAAACTTGAAGGTTTAATTAGTAAAATATTATTATTTGTATGCTATTTGAATAAAATATGGAAACTTTTAATAATTACACTTTAGACCCTTAACTTTGGCATATTTGCATTTAAAACCCTAAAATATGGGAAGTTGTCATATTAAACCCTAAATTTACCATGACTTGCTAAAATGAACCCTAAATTCCATAATAATATTTAACAAATGATTTAACTTGCATTTTGATATCAAACTTATCTAATTCTGGAACCTGCTATTTTTGGGAAGTACTATTTATGGAAACCTTCTAAATAAGGAAACTTACTAAAAATAGAAAGTCTTCCGAAATGCTTAAACTACTCAAAGTGGAAGGTTACTAAAAATGGAAAGATAACTAAAAGAGGTAACTTAAGTGATTGGGACTCTTCTTGATTCGTATCCATTCTCTTCTAGGTTCGGTGAAGCGGGAGTGATCCATTTCTCTCATTGTTTGTTTGACCTTGCTTTTGCGTTTGGACTAAGGTACATATATTCTAACCTTTTCAGTAAAGGTTTCTTATGACTTGTCTTTCCTCTCTTGACTGCATTACTATTGTCTTATCACATGATTCTGAGCCTTTATGTTAGGCTTTCCTATTTGACCTATCTTATGATATTTGAGCCCTTGATATTTGACCTGCCATTGATATTTGAATCTTTGATCTGTGTGAACCTTTGTACCTTGACTCTGAGGTTGATGCACTTCGTGGTATTGGGATCCTATTGGTATTTGTTTGAACCCTCATGGTATAATATTGGCACAACCTGAGTATTAACCCTTTTGGACTTTAACCTTTGGAACCTTTGAAACTGTAAAAACTCTTTTAAGATATTTTATCAAGAGAATCTATTTTATGACGATGTTTCGAATATGATTAATACCATCTTTACATAAGATTTAATAATTTCATGAGGACTACTTTTAAAGGATAATTGAGAAAACCTTCATTAAAGATTCGTTTATAAATGCTATCTTTTGGGAAACTCCTTTCTAAATGAACCTTGTTATAAACCTTGTAATTGGATTGTACTACAAAACCTTTTTGGGAACAATTGATGTGAACCTGCTAAATTGAACTATTACTTTAAACCTTTATTTGACCCTTTTGACTTTGAACCATGGGATTTTGGATCTTGGATATTGAACCCTGCTGATTGGAACCTTTGACATTGGCACTTACACTACGTGAACCTTGATACTGAACTTTGGATTTGAACCTTGATTGTTGACCCTGATATGATATTGACTTTGATTTGAACCCTGGTTACCTTTGACCCTTCTGTATTTACCCAGGCATTATTTTGTTCCCAGTTATGGGGGGGGTCCATGACCGTAGCATTGATGCACCAATGTTATGACTCTAGTGTGGTTGGAGAGATATACCACACCGTCTCTTTTGATATATGATTATGAGCTCAAGGATCTACATTTGTTTGGCCACTATGAATTGATTTGCAGGGGCGTATGGATGCATCCTAGATTTGTTTGTTTGTTTGTTTGTTTGGGCTACTACTATGACATGGATATATATTACATTTGTTTGGTGACTGGGCATGCGTGCATGCAGCCCCTCACATTTTGGGAGCTAGCTACTCCATGGATTATTTTGAGGACTCCCCTCCTACTACATTTGGTATTCCGAGGTCTCCCCTCCGAATACATTGACTATGAAGACGTGACATGGTTTGTTTGGATATTTGTTTGGCCTGGGGTAAATATACTGATACCTACACCTCATACCTTATACATACACCTTATACCTTAACCATTTATCCTACTCCTTTGTCCTATAATTCATGTGATCTCTCTCACTCTATTTATTGTATCTCCTTTGTACTGTTTCCTTTATTACTTCTGCATTGTTTATCTATATATCTGTTCACTGAGCTTTGTAAAGCTCAACATTTCTTTTCTCATGCGGCATGTTTAGTAGGAAGCTGGGTTATGGACGAAGGTTTTGCTTTTGGGCTTAGAAGACTTCACCCTGTTAGATACTTGCTGGACTTAGAGATGTTAGAAGTAGTTTTGTTTTGGGCTTAGTAGTGTTGTTGCCCTTTTGTACCCTGTACTTTGTTTTGTTTTCCTTTGTAACCCTTGTAAGTTTTGTATTAGTATTGTATCTCCGTTTTACTTGTGTTCTGATTTGATTCCATAATGTTACACTTTAGCCCTTGTCGGGTTGGGGTGTTACATAGAAATCAAGAATATGGAAACATAGAATATGATCAAAGGAAATACGGATAATGGATATCAAACAATCAAGGAAATGAAATGAGTCACAAGTGTAAGCAAAAGAAATAAAGCAAGCATAAGTTAATCACATTAGAGATGACAAGATAATAAGAATCATAGAGAAGTAGAACAAATAGGAATGCCCAACAATATATATACTAATTGTACATAGGAGTCATGACCTCCATTGTACCAAATGTGAAAGGGGTGTATTGCACACACACCAAAACATTCACCAAATAATACTAAACTAAGTACCTAGGATGCATCCATACGCCCCCTGCAAAACAAATATACATATACCAAGCTCTAGGCTAAGCATACATACAATAATAATAATGGTCATGGTGCTATAGCATAATAGGGAACACTGTGGACAAAAACCCACCTCCACAGATAGTGTCAATACCACTGGTGCATCAGTGGCAAGGCCATGGACTCCCCATGACTGGCTAATAATTCTAACACATAAAGGCAAAACATATAATGGGCATAGAACTAGGAAATGCTATAGGAAAGAAGTATAGCATGAAAACGAATATCAAGCACATATCAATTTCAAGTATCAACAAATAAGAATCATACAAAGGGAACATAATAATGGCTTAACTGAAGGGATCATAATCAAAGCAATAAACAAAAGAGAGAATGATGGCCTTTACTAAAAAGGCAGAATATATGTACCTCGAAAACAAATGCAGAAATGAAACAAAAAACGAAGAGAGAAAGCAGATCACCCCTTCTTCACACGATCTACATAATAAAGGTTTACATATTACTTAACTGCTCATTAAAGACTCAACTGATTTTAGGTTGTCAAAATTAGGGTTTACTTGTGATAAGTGTTTCCAGATTAGGTTTAGGGTTTCCTTTGTACAAAATTAGAAGTTTTAGATTAAGGATTGCCCAATTAGGGTTTTAAGTTTACTTTCCAAGAATAGACTTTCTAGAAATAGAACTTTCCAAAAATAGTAACTTTCCAGTTTTAGTAGTTTTATCCAAATTAGGTAACTTTCTATTTTTAGCAGGTTCCCATATTTAGTAAGTTTCCATAAATAGCAAGTTTCTATAATTAGTAAGTTTCCTTATTTAGAATGTTTATATAAATGGTAATTAGGGTTTTATTTGGCAATTATGATAGTTTAGGGTTTAAAGTGACAATATTCCAGGCTTAGGGTTTACAATGTAATTATTACATATTTTACATATCATACCTTTGCCTTACATATTTACAAATATAACCTTGTAGTCTCATTAATTACACATTAATCCTTATGGTTTACTTAATTACCAAACACACCCTCTAGATTTACAAGTACAAAACACACCTCAAAATACACACCCGACATAGGACTCATGAATGAGAGCACCAAACACCACCATGACACAAAATCATACTTATGCAACACATGTATACTTATTTACTGGATTTATGACAAAATAAAGTACAATATATGAATTTTTGAAACGTATCAAAAACCAAACTAAAATTTAACAAAATTCCCACAGAAGCCGATATGTCTTAAGAGTCTACTTGAATTTTCCCAAAATTTATTACCAAGTGGAAACCCCTTTCAAAAATCGTTTCCCCAAAACATGCCCAGAAAGTTAGCTGCAGAAACACCCCGAAATTTTGCATTTAATAGACATATCCAGACCTCTCAAAAAAATACACAAAAATTCCAGGAAGTCCCACATAACACAAATATTAACCCTGTAAAAGGAGAGATCCCAACTCCTTCTGGTTTGAAAATTAAAAATCAAAAACTACCTCTAAATTTCAGACCCGAATTCTCAGCTTTGACACTTAATCACACAAAAATCAGAAACATGACCAATACAACTCCAATTCACTCCCAACCACTTGGAAAACTTAATTAGGACATAAAGAAAGGTTTACAAATAAAAACCCAAAATTATATATTTAAGATATCAAGCTCATATCAATTTCAAGTATCAACAAATAAGAATCATACAAAGGGAACATAACAATGGCTTAGCTGAAGGGATCATAATCAAAGCAATAAACAAAAGAGAGAATAATGGCCTTTACTAAAAAGGCATAATTATGTACATCGAAAACAAATGCAGAAATGAAACAAAGAACGAAGAGAGAAAGCAGATCACCCCTTCTACGCACGATCTACATAATAAAGGTTTACATATTACTTAACTGCTCATTAAAGACTCAACTGATTTTAGGTTGTCAAAATTAGGGTTTACTTGTGATAAGTGTTTCCAGATTAGGTTTAGGGTTTCCTTTGTACAAAATTAGAAGTTTTAGGTTAAGGATTGCCCAATTAGGGTTTTAAGTTTACTTTCCAAGAATAGACTTTCCAGAAATAGAACTTTCCAAAAATAGTAACTTTCTAATTTTAGTAGTTTTATCCAAATTAGGTAACTTTCTATTTTTAGCGGGTTCCCATATTTAGTAAGTTTCCATAAATAGCAAGTTTCTATAAGTAGTAAGTTTCCTTATTTAGAATGTTTACATAAATGGTAATTAGGGTTTTATTTGGCAATTATGATAGTTTAGGGTTTAAAGTGACAATATTCCAAGCTTAGGGTTTACAATGTAATTATTACATATTTTACATATCATACCTTTGCCTTACATATTTTACAAATATAACCTTGTAGTCTCATTAATTACACATTAATCCTTATGGTTTACTTAATTACCAAACACACCCTCTAGATTTACAAGTACAAAACACACCTCAAAATACACACCCGACATAGGACTCATGAATGAGAGCACCAAACACCACCATGACACAAAGTCATACTTATGCAACACATGTATACTTATTTACTGGATTTATGACAAATTTAAGTACAATATATGAATTTTTGAAACGTATCAGAAAACCAAACTAAAATTCAAAAAAATTCCCACAGAAGCCCATATGTCTTAAGAGTCTACTTGAATTTTCCCAGAATTTATTATCAAGTGGAAACCCCTTACAAAAATCGTTTCCCCAAAACATGCCCAGAAAGTTAGCTGCAGAAACACCCCGAAAGTTTGCATTTAATAGACATACCCAGACCTCTCAAGCAAATCCACAAAAATTCCAGGAAGTCCCACATAACCCAACTATTAACCCTGTAAAAGGAGAGATCCCAACTCCTTCTGGTTTGAAAACTAAAAATCAAAAACTACCTCTAAATTTCAGACCCGAATTCTCAGCTTTGACACTTAATCACACAAAAATCAGAAACATGACCAATACAACTCCAATTCACTCCCAACCACTTGGAAAACTTAATTAGGACATAAAGGAAGATTTACAAATAAAAACCTAGAATTATATATTTAAGAAACTCACGTAATCAAGCACACATATCCAGCATACTAAGCTGTCTCATTCAGACACCCTTTTTAGACCACTCTAACACATGTTTACGCACACAAACGCATCCGAGACCTTCATATATCACACAGGTGTATTTTAATATTATATTAACATATTCCAACATCTCACAAGGTCACCCCACAAGATTTCTATCAAAACCCTAATCCAAATTCATCATTATTTTATGTATATTGTTTTTATGATTTTATGTGGTTACCTCTTATATACATATTCATATGTGTATGTGTATATACAATTACAAGATTCATATGATTTCACGAGGATATGTGGTATGTTAACCATAAATCAAAACAAAGAGAGGAAGAGATGATTTGAGTACCAATTGAAGGATCAAGAAGAAACAAATCAAGGATCGAAGAAAAACCCCACGACTTCAAGATGAGATCGACACAACCAAGCCCTAGCTTCCCTCTCTTTTCTTCTTGGTTCATTTCTTAGCCGTGACTTGTGAGAGAGATTTGAGAGGGTTTGATTTTAGATGAAGTGTAAAATGAGATGACAATGATATGTATCTTTATTTTGTTAAAGGAAAAACGTGTGATTTGGTATGGCAATTATATGTGCCGAATATTTGCTACATAATAGGATATCTTGAGCTTTTACTTTTATTCTTATCCTCATTTTACAAGTATTAAGCCCAAAACCATTTTAGGAAAATCCTTTAGGCGTTTCATTAAATTACATATGTTAGGTTATTTAATTTAATTTGTAAGTATTTGTTTAGGTTAAGTATTATATAAATATAATAAATCAATAACTTAGGTTAAAATTGTGATGTAATGCATATAATTGTTATAAGTTTAAATTTTAGGGGCATTTTGGGGATTTCAAATGAATGAGAAATTTAGGGTTTTACAGTGTTGATGAGATGTATGTGATGTGGAGCTAATATGTTAAGATAGTTGATTCATTTGGAGTGATGAAATTTGGTGAGTGAGTCTAGTGAGTGTTTTGCTTAAGGAGATTGATGTGAAAATCTTAAAAGTTTTGTAGTTATTTTGGAAGTTCTAGTAGACTTACTGGTAGGTGGTGATGGTGGTGGTGGTGGTGGTGTAGATGTAGGTGTATTGGAAAGTGTAATTGATGCGTTTGTAGTGGAGTTAGATTTTGAGGATGTGTATGTAGTAGGTGATGTGGGTGTTGAGGCGGTATTGGTATGTGGTGATGTAGAACATGGAAATTGTATTGGATCAGTGCTTGTAGAAGTTTGTTGTTAAGTTGGAGGTATATGAGATGGAACAGTGTTTGTGTGAGTATGAATGAAGTCAGATGGTATAGAATGATTAACAGTGTTGGATGTTGATGTTGAAGAAGGTTTCTGAGGAAAAGGGAAAGTATGTTCATGAAATCTGATATGTCTGGTAACAAAGGTTTTACGTATGTTTGGATTGTAAAGAAGATAACCTTTTTGAGTTATAGGATGACTAATGAAAATGCAAGGAATTGCTCTGGCCTCAAATTTGTCAGTAGTGTATTGGTGTATAAAGGCTTGGCATCCAATTATTTTAAGATGATCTAATGGAGGGGGTGTTTGGTACAACATTTCATGAGGACTTTTATGGTTAAGTGGTTTGCAGGGTAGTCTATTGATGAGATAGGTAGCAGCAAGTAAGCAATCACCCCATAAATGAAGAGGAAAATTGGCTTAAAATATGATTGCTCTTTACACTTCAAGTAAATGTTTGTGTTTTGTTTCAACTCTAGCATTTTGTTGTTGAGTGTATGGACAAGATGTTTGATGGATAATTCCATTATTTTGAAAGAAATCAGTTGGAGAGTGATTAATGGATTCTGACCCATTATTACTTCTAACAATTTTGAGCGAGATGTTAAAATGATTTAGAACAAAAACATGACACATTTTTATATGGGATATGGTGTGGTGGTTTAAAGGTTACAAATAAGTCCAAACAACTTTTAAATAATCATTTACTATTGTGAGAAACTAGTGACATTTATCTATAGTAGCATGTATTTAAGGACCCCAAACATCAATATGAATCAAATCAAACAGTGATTTTCATTAGAAACACCTTGACAAAATAATAGAGCATGTTTTTGCCAAAGAACAAACATTACTAGAGTTGAAAGTAAATATGGAGTAATGGAAATTATTTTTATTTGTTGTAAAACAGTAAAAGATGGATGCCCAAATCTTGAATTCCAGTGTGGAATTGTTGTGGTTGACTATGAGAATGGTGAAAGGTGTGGTCTTTGGTTCATGCTTGATGACATACAAACCATTATAGAGGTTTCCATGTGCAATCCTCCTGTGATGGTCCTGAAAATAGCATCAGAAAGGTTTGAAAAGAATGGAAGGTTGTGTGTTCCCAGTTTGATTATAAAAAGAAGGTTATAAGAGAATGATGGAATATTAAGTACATCATGTAGGCTAATGGTTGAATTGATGTGTATGGATTCAACTTGTGTGACTTGCGTGTTCAAGCATTTGGTAGTGTGATATAATGGGGTTTGTGCATATTTTTAATTTTTATGTTATGCATCGATGTTAGTGAAATACATACATGATCTGTGGCACCATTATCTACTGCCCATAAGAATTTTTGATTAATCAGGACATATGCAATGACCTTATAAGTTCTAGCAGTAATGTGAGATGCAATGAGTATATATGTTCTAGTGGTGTAAGTTGCAATAAGTTTAGGGATACCTTCAGCATTCATATATGGCATACAAGTAGTGTCCTTGTTGTTGTTTTTCATCATTAGCATCATTTGATTCAACTAATTTTGTAATCTACCTATCCTTGCACTCATTGATGCATCATTTTTATGAAAAACACTTGGCATATCAAGCATTAGTGTTCTGTGGAACAGTCACGTTGATTGTTTTGTTAACTGTGGTGTCCTGTATACGAGTCCTTGGTGTTTGAATTGGAGTTTTATACTTCCCATACATAGGATGACCAACTGGATATCCAACCAATTTGTAACATTCTTCTTTATTATGCCATTCCTTGGTATAATTACCACAAATTATCCCTTTTCTAAAGTTACTTCTCCTTGTTGAAGATTCACCTGGACTGTAATTCCTAATGAACCTTGAATTGTTACTGAAAGAATTACTAGGGTTGTTTGAGCATCATATGCAGTAGTGAGTGTTGCATTAACATTGTAACCTTCTCTTTGCTTTTCTTCCTGCCTAATCATGCTATAGGCTTTAGCAACAGTTGGATGGAGTTCATTAACAAAATTTGACCTCTAACGTTTCCTTAGCGCTAATCTAAACCCATCATAAATTGAATCAATCATTTCCTTTGGTCTCTTTCCCCATTAATTCTCCCATTTTCACATATACAAGCACACATATATGGTGCTTCCAATGAGTCACATTCATCCTAAAGACCCTTCAGTTTGTGATAATATATCTCAATTGCAAAGTTATTTTGCTTCAACTAGACTAAATCATTAGTCACTTGATATTCTAGAGTTAATTACAAATTCCGTCCTTATGCTTTACACTTTTTCTTAGCGTTCGTCCTTTTACTTTAATAATTACACCGACCATCCAAGTGGTTGTTCGTTTCTAACAAACTGGTCTTTTGACCAACTTTTCGTTAGTTTACTCCTGTTATATCTGTCATGTGCATGCCAAGTGAGGGCATTTTAGTCTTTTATACGCATTCAGCTTCAACATCTAAATTCTTCTTGAATTCTTATTTATTTAAAATCTGTGAACCACAAAGCATCTTTAAAATCAAAATCTTCTTTTCAACAAAATTAGCATAACATCTTATAATACTTGAACTCATAAAACCTTAAAAATCATAATCAAGCTATAGCAACTTTAAAACATAATCATTAAATAAAAAGAAAAAAAAGTCACAAGTCTAGAAAATGTTATGGGTTTGTTGGGTTTGTAATCTTTATACCCATTGCACTTAAAAGCAAACAATACACAAATTCAGGAAAGGAAAAAAAAAAAAAAAAAAAAAAAAAAAAAAAAAAAAAAACTTAGTGCTTTCACAAATTCATATAGGATTTGCTATTTTATAAAGTTAGGAATACCAATTATACTTAACTAACAAACAATGCACTATTAAAGAAAGATGATTATTAATACCTCTTGAATCCAAATCATATCTGAATTTTCTAACATGTGATTAAAAGATACAATCTTTAGCAACAAACTCAATTCATCACCGTGAAAAGTAAGGTTCAAATCTACATTGAACCACAAACGCAATTGTTGATTAGTTCTTAGTTCGATTCCAATTACAATTAAAAAAAAGAAAAAAAAAGGAAAAAAAAAAGAAAAGAAAGAACCCAAATTTGTTTTGACCTGAGCTTTAATGTCGATGGAGGTGGTTTTCGGAAGTAGGACCTTTCTTGTGACGGAGTGAAAATGATAAAAGATGGTGATCAAGGAGAAAGATTAAAAAATATATATTAGATGAAAAAACAAGTGAATTGTGTTTATGTGGGTTTTAATGGTAAATACATAAATAGGCATTAATTTGTTGGATGGTGTTTGAGTTATGATGATAATGAATTAAAAAATAAAACATTTGTAAAGATTGGGTATAAACATGTAAGAGTATATTAATATTAACATGAGAAGATAAAGGTTTAAGTGAATTTTAAATATTATACATTCATGTTTGCAAATCTTGTTGACAAATAAAGAATCGGATGAAATACGTGGAATCGGAAAAGAATCAAAAGTAAAAGAGAAAAATTAAAATAGAAAAGAGAGGTTGACGATGAAGCGTATAAAAAGACAAAGTTACCTTTGTACAATTGGAGTTAACGAATGGAGCTAACGGTTGTTTGGTCAAAGGATTGTCCGTTAGAAATCGACAACCACCGGGACGAACGGTGTATTTATTAAAGTTTAAGGACGAAAAAGGTGAAAAAAAAAGTGTAAACCACATGGACGAAATTTGTGATGAACTCTATTCTATGGCCACCAAGTTGAGAATAATGCTCATGCAACTCATTCCAAAGATCATAAGCAGAACTAATAAAATTTAGTGAATCACTTATCTGTTCAATAATTATATTTAGAATCCATGAAATTGCCATGTCATTTGTGTTCTCAAATGTATTTTAATCCTTCAATTTACCCCTGGTTATGTAAATTCACCAATAACTATTTTCAACAAATTCTTTGCATTAAGAGCAATTATCGTAGATCGCTTACAAGAACCATAGTTGTCTGAACCATTGAGCTTCTTTGATATCAATATCAGTCCAGGATGATCATGTTGATTTGGAAACAAGGGATGATTGGGTGAATTCAAATCTTCATTGTGGTTGTTGCATTCATATTTGGGTTTTGATTGGGATTTGACATGATTGTTGAGTTTTAATTTGATGATTATGTAGTTTGATGGATATGATTGTGATAGATGATTAGATCTATTAGATTGATCGGAAAATGTGAACAAGATTTGTTAGTTTCACAAGAGAAGATGACCGGAGTTTGTTATTTGATCAGAATTTGTTAGGGAGTTTGTTGAGTTTATTATTTAGATCAGAGTTTGTTAGGAATCGTTTGTGGGAGCTCTGATACCATATTGGTAAAACCGTAAAACAGAGAAATTGTGAAATTTTTCACACACTTGATTAAATGGAAATGAGAGTACAATAGCGTATTTATACAGGTGGGAAAAAATCTAACTTTTAAACTAGTTGACTAAGTTTGACTTTACTAACTAACAATAAATACATTGACTACCTATTGCTACATTTTACTAAGCTCTTGAGATTGTGTATGTAGTTGGATGACATGATTGTGTTGATCATATGGGTGAGCAGGAACCATATCATAAACCGTAAACTGGAAAAAAACCGCAAAACCCACAGTGCAAAAACCGATCCACAAAACAAACCGATGGTGCGATTCTTGAAAATAGAGAAACCACATTTTGCGGTGCGGTTTCGGCTTCCACCGAAAACCGCTCCGAACCACTCTTCATATTCAAATATTTTTTTTATTTTTTTTTAAATAAAGCCACTAAATTTCATAATTTTTGTATGATAATATATATATTTTTTTTTATAATTAGTTGTTTTAAACACATTTTATTCGTTAATTCTTGTCTAAGTTTTTAGGTCATATAACTTTATTTTCTTTTAATTTATTATCGAAGTTTTTAAAATTCTTCATTTCATTTGCCTTTTACTATTGTACAGATTTATAATCTTATACTAATAAATAACATTATGTATATGTGTTTCAACCATCATGTAACCTTATGATATATTTATTTTATAATAAACATATACCAAAAATATTATAATAATAATAATAATAATAATAATAATAATAATAATAATAATAATAATAATAATAATAATAATAATTTCTTGGCTCCCCACTAATTTCCTGTAAAATTCCTATTAATCTTTAATAAAAGTGTTGAATAAGAATAATAATAATAATAATAATAATAATAATAATAATAATAATAATAATAATAATAATAATAATAATAATAATAATAATAATAATAATAATAATAATAATAATAATAAAAATTAACCGAAAAGACTGCAAAAATCAAAATGCAAAACTGCGCGATTGTGGATTCTCAATTTTTAAAACCGCAATATGAATGCGGTGTGATTTTTACCAAAAACCGCACCAACTCGCACCACCCGTAGTTGATGATGCTTGTACGTCTTCTTGTATCTCCATTGTAAAGGTTGGCTACAAATTCTTGAACCTTGATGCTTACATGTTCCCAAGTTTGAGACATGTGCAATACGTTGATTATGATGATTAAACTATTTGTTGAGGATAAACCATTTTTATATTACTTAATCAAGCAAAAAAGTCAATAAGAGAACCAGACGCCTTAACTCTATCCGATAAGCAAATCTTTTATTAGTCATGGCTTTTGTTTTTTTAACTTAATAATCTACGGAGTATCGCCATATATACTTAAATCATGTAAAGTTTTTTTCTTTTTGAGAAATTAGTATGATCGCTTCAAGTTTATTTGCAAAAAGCATGGTTAAAACATGTTGCATCCTACATGTTAGTAATTAACTGATTATAGTCACCGGCCCTTTTAGTTTCTCGCCACTTTAAATAAGCAATTTAAATCACTAAAGAAACTCATTGAAGAGAGCCACTGGATGGTGAAAACAGCCAAGTGTTTTACGATGACCTCGCCACCAACGAGGGATCTGCCACCAGAGGCTGTGTCTAAAAGATTATCATTAAACCATGTATAAAAATAACAGTAATTAGTTTGTTTCAACAAGAAAAATCATGTAACTAAAAGCCATGAAAAGTATATACTTGACTTTTAAAAAGATCAGGGTTAAGACGGCTGTGTGGGTCATGCTTGTGAATTTCTAGCATGAAGCCTCGGTGGGGAACAGAAACGTGGCATGTTTAGGTTCGTTTAAATGGACTTATAGTATACGGTCATTCTTGATTTGAGTTGACATTTGATGTTGATAGTTAATATGTATCACCTACTTAGACAAAATAATTGAAATTAAATCCCGATTTTAAGATATGTTTAATAGTGTTTTTTATTCATGATTCACGTTTTCACACTCTTTAGAGTTTGAAGAAGTCATTTTGAATAGTGTCTCTAGACTCTAAACATCTCTTGCATAATGAAGAAAAAATGTCATTTTAACCATTTTTCTCTTATCATATTGACATATTCTTTTGAGGGGTAAGACTTTTTTTATAGACTAATTGAAGTTTACTCAGATTAAAAAAGGGATCTAGCCAAAGGCTAGAAACACAAAGAAATTTACATTAGACAGATACAAATAAGGAGGAGTGGATCCATGCTTTAGTCATACCAAGCTATACGTAATTTTGAATTTCTATGAGTCATCCACACATACGAAGATTAAAAACCCGGTCTCAGTTACAAGGGTTTCTTTCTATAGACGGTTCGTCATTTAAACAATCCTTCATTTCCGAACCGCCAAAATAACCCAAAATGTTGTTTTAGTCACCGTGTCGAAACATAGCGTAAGAGAAGCATGGAGTCAGTATATCATTAAGAATAAAAATGTCTTTCAGGCATTAAAGTTTAATTATACAAATATTGTGAGGTTTCTACTAGTAAAATCGGATATAATTATTATAACTTACTTGTGATAGAATAGATGGTTCGGGCATGTCAGGAGAAGACCACAAACAGCGCCAGTTAGGAGGGTTGAAACGCTTATGGTCGACGGTCTTAGAAGGAGGGGAAGACCTAAACTTAGATGGGAGGATAGACTTAAGCTCGACATGGAGGAGCTTCACTTGTCCGAGGACATGACCTCAGATAGGAAGGCGTGGAGTGATAGGATTAGAATTTGTGGTTAGTTTTGGGCTTGGCTAGTCGTGAGTACGGGTCTGCTTGCGGAATTTTTAGGTTTTTAGGTTTGTAGGTTTTTAGGTGCCTCTTTGTTGTCTTGCCCCTTTCTCTCTGTTGTTTTGGTCCCGTTGCTTGTGCCCTTTAGACTCTAGGTTCTTTGTTGTGCCTCCTGCCTCTCCTTTTCTTTGCCTTTAGGTTTTAGGCCCTTTTGCTTGCCCTTCGCTAGCCCTTTCGCTTTGCCTTAGCTTTAGGCCTTTCGCGTTGCTTTCTTCGGTCCCTGCTTGCTTTGTTTGCTTTCTTGCTTTTTGCGTGTGTGTTAGTTTTGCTTTTCTTTTTCTTTTTCTCTGCATGATTTGTTGGCTTTTATTTTTTTTATTTTATTTTTTCCTTACGGTTACTTTCTCTTCGTTTTGCCTTTGGCATTCCACTGCACACACCAGCCGGAGGTCTTCTTGGAAGCAGTCTCCTTACCTCCAGGTTTACCCTGGGGTAGGGGTAGGATCTGTCTACATCTCACCTCCCCCATACCCCACCCCGGCGGGATTGGGTAATGTTGTTGTTGTTGTTGTTGTTGTTGTGATATAATAGATGGTGTGTACAAAATTATTTGAGTTTCACAAAGGTTGGTACATCTCTTATTAGAGTAAGGATAAAGAAAAAGAATTATGCATCTTTCATTTATTCTCACTTGACCACAAATTAAATTCGCTAAAAATCAAAGATTTATGCATCTTTCATATATATTCTCATTACAACTCATCTATACTACTTAAAGAATAAATATTCATTCTTAAAATCTTATAATCTTAAATTTTGAAAACTTAAATTTATGTAATTTTTTAAATATCTCTTAATGCACCTTAAACTTGATCAATTATAAGCTTGTCAACTTTTCAAAAACACACAATATATAAATTTTAATAGGGATTTGCTAACAACAACCCACTGGGTGTTGTTTAAGCATTCCATGTTTAAAATATTAACATTTAATTAACTCTAAACATTTTATATTTAACATCACATACCATGTTTAAAATGATTAAAAGTGTATAATTATGGAATATATGAGTTTATTAAATGTGTTTTTTTTTTATATATAAATAAGTAATGCTTAAACAACACCTAGTGTGTTTTTTATAAATAAGGAATGCTTAAACACACGTTTTATATTTCATAAACACACTTTGCATCAGAGATCGAACCAAAATCAAAGATTTTACAAATATAATTATTTGTCGTTATACACTGTTGCTTTGCGCGAGTTTTGTGTAGTATATCTAAAAGATAAACATAGAATTTATTCATCTTCAGTTAATTATACACTTTACACAAGATGACCCCTTAAGTTTGTGGTACTTTAACTTTTTGGTACAAATATACATTGTTTATGACCACTGGGGCATTGGTCTAGTGGGTGAGGCTTTCGTTCTTGAGTCAATAGACTCAGGTTCGAATCACATCCCTGGCACTTTGCTCCCAGATAGGTACCCACCTCCGCAAAACCTATGGGCTCACTGGAGAGACTTTGTGGATAAGAGCTCAAGAGTCCGAGAGTCTCGGCTCACTCCAGTTGGTGCCCCACTAGGCCAGGAGAGTTGTCCGGAGCTATTCCTTGTGGGGTGGACAATGGCTGGTGCCAGAAGGCACCCGAGGTCAGGGTATTCCCGTCAATCTACACTTTTTGTGGATATACATTGTTTATAGTAAAAATTTGTCCATCCTTCATATAAAACAAAATTTTGTTCATCCTTCATTTAAATATACATTCTATGTTTTTGGTACCTTTTATTAACATTATCAAACAAAGAGTTAGGCAAAGAAAAAGTAACACGTGGATTGGATTGCGTGAGAGTTCAATGCACATAGTCTCTTTGACACTGCAATTGGAAAGTTTACGTTCAAAGAATCCCGCTCCAAAAATGTGCTTTATGCAAAATAAGGTAAAAATAATGTGGTTCATTTGACTCCTTTTTGCGGCAGTAACATTTCTCAGTTATCAGATTCATATTGGCACGTCAACTTTTACAATTATAATTAACAATTACCTTTTATCGATTCGTAACTAGTTTTAGTTAGGCTATTTTCAACAATCTCTATTTTATTTATCTCTTAATATGCAAAAAAAGAAGAGAGGATATTTTATCTCTAACCATCAACTTCAAAATAGCATAGTTAATCTGTAGTGTACACAACAATTAATTCATTTTTAAGGTTTTCTATCCTGTTGGAGTCGAACATTAATTTATTTGAAACTTTGTAAGTTAGTTTATGCCAATATAAAAAGAAGATTAATTATGTGATTTGGGCGATCACTTACACTCACTCAGTATTCGTCGGGTCTCAAGCATCCTGAAGGCCTAAGTAAAGATTAATTATGTGGTTGTTACAATTCTCTTCTCTATCTAGACTCTCTCTATCCACATTCTTGTATATTAGTAGATCTGACTTGTGTGTGAGTCGAGTATAGTAGTGTTGTGTGTAGATCCGGACAAGGTGTAAGTTCGTGTAGTGTAGTGTGTAGATTCGGACGAGGTGTAAGTCCGTGTAGTGCAGTGTGTAGATCCGGACGAGGTGTAAGTCCACGTTGTGTTGTAACGTGTTGTGTTGTATGGATTGGTTCTAGCCAAGATTAGGACTCGACTTTTAGCTTAGTTTCGGAAACTGCTGTAAGCTACGTAGCCGAACCACTATAAATCTCCGTCCACTGGTGTGATTGTTCTAACTCTTTACTTTCTATACTTTCATATTTCATTTTAGTTGTCATTAATACATAGCATACAAACATTGTTGATCGATATCACATAACTTCGAATCGAAAAGATTTTCAAAAAGAATAAACAAACTTGGTTTAAAACGTAATTTATAAATAGATAAATTATTCAACCCCCCCCCCCTCCTAGTTTCTACAAAAACGTATGAAAACGTATAAAAACGTACCAAAAGTCGAAAACCTTTAAATTATAAACGAACATTATTATAAAAGATAGACAATGCAATGATCTTTAACCAAAAAGGTTAACATGTAAATGATGACGGAACTGACTTAACACTAGTTAAAAGATAGCCCACAAGTGTTATTTTTTTCAGAGATAAGGACTATCCATGCAACTTTAAACTTTTAAGGATTGTGGGTGACTCTTTGGGCAAACCACATGGACCATCCATGTAATTTACTCTTAAATGAATGTAATGAAAATAGTCGTATTTTATGCATGGTGTGAAAACGTAGAGGTGAATACGTTACCGTTTTAAAATGACTTTATTACTTGTTGTAATAAATGTCCATTTATAGACTTACGTATAATAGAACGATGTATTTACTTGCAGTTTAGTCTGTCCTGTAACAATAACTTAAAACCATGTTACACAAAGTACAACAACAAGTCACAACACAAACAATCACAGTAATCAAACATTCAAAGTAAAGTAATAAGTAAAAGGAAAGTCAAACCGAACACGGATGGATTATAGTGTTCGGTCACGGATTCCCTCCCGCCGCTACTCCACTCCTTTATTTGAGAGTACCCACTCGAGATACTTCACTAGATCACAAACCCTTCCCCTCTCGGCCGAGAAAACCTACAATCGTCCTACACTTTATCCTGGCGTACAAAGCTAGATACCGAGTTCTTTTACAATGGTACAAACCACTCCTATCGCCTTATACAATATTTCTGACACTAAGCCCTAGATGTCGAGTCCTACCAAAGGCTACAACCACTCCCGTTAGTTCTTTTCAAGGTACAACAACTCCCCTATTTGTTGTGCCCCCAACATAAAAACCTTGTGTTTTTATGGCACAAACACATAAACCATTAACTATATCTGTTGATGATACAAATGATTCAAGACATAAAAGTCTAATGGATTAGAATGCACTAATCTACATGAACTTCCTTGATAAGAAATCTTCAATCATTGAGGATTCAAGTGCCTGAATTCATATGTGAATGCTTAATTAATGATGACTCAAATCTTTAACCTTCTTGGTGGATCATGAAGTTATGATATCCTACAACAAAGAGGAATGTTAGAAGCATTATGATCATATTGAAAAGGTGTCATGTGGTGTTTTCTACATGGTCTACATATATATGTGGTGTGTTTTTTTCATCATAGGTTGCCAATAAACCATTAACTCATTTATAGGTAAACTTATCAAAGAGGTGTCCCAAAACCAGTTTCAAAACTAACAAGATATAAACCATTCCACAAACCATGGTCAAATATCTTACCTAGTTATTGATCAATGCTCAATCAAGTTATTTTCTATTCAAGCATGCATTGAATCAATATGGAATCCTTCTAAAATGTGTAAACCTTTATGGAAAAAGTTTCAAAACACTCAACCATTCCATAATGCACATGATTGATTATATATTAGGTATATTTTATTTAAGGATTAATAGAACTATATATGAAAGTAAATTGTAAATTGCCCTGTAGAGATAATCTATCTAAGTATGTATTTCATATAGTTAAGAATAAGTTACTAAAATTGTTTTTTATCCTAATGTCATCACATCTATCATTTGAAAACTTACAATATTACTCAACAGCCTAAAGGTGCACTTATTCTATTTACACCTAAAGTGCACTTGACAACAAAAATACTTAAAACCCTAAAAAGCTATTTTAGTTTCTTTCTTGAAATATTGGTGATCACAGGTTTTTCGATCATAATAAGCTCCAGTTTCACATATCTAACGAAGTACATCTCTCTAATTGTATATGATTAGTTAAGCATTCAGCGATCTGGATTATTTGTAGCGCGGAGGAGACTTATGTCAGGATACAAGTTTCAGCTCTTTCAGAAATTTTGTTGAATCAGAAAAAGTATTTAACCACACTGATGTCTTGGATGATTAGAGTATATAACTGGAACATATTTAGTGAACCTAGCTTTAAATCCCAATTATTGCCACATGCCATTATCCCGATTTTTCCTATTTCTGAGTCAAGGGCCATTATACAAACCGGTTGTTGAAGTAACCCTGATGGTTTACTTGTTACTCCCCTTTAACTTTAGCACAAGTAATGGTGCATTTAGCTTTACATACCTTTGTTATAGCTATTTCGGCTTTCATAAATTACTGGCATCCAAATATAAATAGGTCTCATTGATTAGATCACACATGGTCTGAAATTTATTTACATCTCGTTAGTGCAGGGCCATACCTCGCGATGACACTTCGAGTAGCTACCCTAGCAGTGATGCTTACCCTCGACCCTTGTATTGTATCCATTCATAATCGTAGAATATCAATTATGCCATTAATACTTAATAAATGAAACATCTCGCTATCATCATTTTTAACCGGGCATAAATCTTATAATATCCAAGACTTCTTAAACAATGTCCTCTTGA
>LBNU01028780.1:6630-53589 GCA_014162995.1 Artemisia annua | reverse complement strand
TATATATATATATATATATATATATATATATATATACAAAATATATAAATATAATGTAGCTTACTTCAACAGTAGGGTTACCACGGCTGTCAAAAATTTGACGAGCCTTAACGGATTTGATCGTAGCCATTTCTTATTACTGTATGTTTTTTTTAAGAATGTTTTTTTTTTTTTTTTAAAAAAAACTGTAATGAAGTGTGTTTTTTTCTGGGAGGGTATATGAAGGAGTGGTTGAGATGATCTGGACCGTTGATTGATTAGATCGTGTGTCTTGTGCAAAAAGTTTTTCTATTTTTTGTCACAGGATATTCTTTTTTCAAAATTCTAGATCCTTCTTTGTTTTACAGTAAGTTGGTAAATATTTTGGTTGCTATAAAAAAAACAAATAATTTGATAATGGCCTTGGTATCAACCAGGATTTAGGTACAAAAATTATAAGTTGCATTTAGGGGTGTTCGGGTTTGCGTTTGGAAGTCGATTATTTGGCTATCACGATATCAAAACATGAATAATCAAAATTTAGTGTTTGGAAACTAGCGAAGATTTGTAAAGACTAAAATTTTGTTTTATATTAGCTATTTTACTCATTTCAAATTATCATATGATTTGATATATATGTTTGTTGAGGTTAAGTTACCAAAAAAGGTCGAAATTCTTAGTTGTGTCTACAATGTAAGAATAGTATTCTTTCTCTTTTGTTCTTTATTTAATATATATGTTTAGGCAATGACGATTGATGTTTAATTGACTTGCACCGAATGGTAGAAGTTTAAAATTGGTGTTTTTAACATAATTTTACATTACGCTTGAGAGATCTATGTGGTTTACGGTTGCCATTTCAATCTTCCCCCGCCAACTTTCACCACTTGCTATAATCATAAAACAAGCTCATTAGGTACAAAAATATACATACATTCTCTTGTAGTAATAACGTAAATATCAAAAAAAAATCGTAACTTGCTCGAAGTTCTCCTTGCTTGCGCGTAAAAGTTGCTTTTTAACAAATTCGTTATCTAGGTTATACGAGTAAGTTGAGATTATCTACTGCATCTTCCTTATAACAACGAAAAAGTTGAGATTATCTTAATGATGTTTTGCTACCGCTGGTGGGCGGGCAAAGGGTCTAGAGAACATGTAGCCGGAGGGAAAGTGAGAAGTAACTACTCAAGGTCATCTTCATCATCACATTCCATTGTTACAGAAGCTAGAGGGAAAGAAACTCAACTTAAACCAAACAACACCCAATAGATCATGTAAGTTAAAACATTAACCACTATTCGGACAGACATTAATCCTGTAAAATATCATTAATGCTTTTGAGCTTGTGAATATTCATTTTGTAACCAAATACATGCAGTGAAATGAACAAAATAACATCTTACAAAACTATAATAGTCAATGAAAAGTGACCCATTGGCTGGACAGGCGGCCCCAAATCGGCCGGTCCCATTGCCATTTGCCAACATTAAAGCGTCGACTGCGTATCACTGACTGAATATGCATGGGACGGTGATTTAAACATGTGACCTCCGTTTTATGACACATGTTCCCGCCATTTGGCTACCATTGCAAGGACAGACATAATAGTAAAAGTAATGTTGGTTTGAGATTTTTCTGCAAAAAATGTTAACATCTCTAATAAATTCAGATACACCAATACATAATCTCCAATCATTAAAACATACAAACAACCTACATGAAAAGTGGATCTGCAAATCAAAAACCCATAATATCATACATCTTACATTTCACAACACCAGCTTTTGTAGTAAGCCTATCCTAACAATTTTTGGTTAATACTAGTCAGATGATAGCGTAAACAAATCAATAACATTCATGGTATTGATCAGCAAGAAACCTGAAAATGTGACGTGTGGGGCGCTCTTGGTTCTGACTCATGCAAAGACCCGTTGTTTTCATCATCCATATTCCTAGCCTCGTCTAGGGAGGTTGTGGGTGTAAAGTTAAGATCTGCTTCATCGCTATATGCTTCCTTGGTTGGTTCTGGATATATTGGAGGAGGAGAGACGGCTGCTATGTTTTCGAATCTTGATTTCTTGGGTTTCTGGTGCTCTTGATCATGACCAAGAAGAAAACTTCCTAGTATAACCTAATGATGCATGAAGATAATTTAGTTAATCATTTGAACTCTTGTGCTAATTTTCATTTCAACATTAATGTGAATTCTTAGAAGACAAAATAAAGCTTTTTCACCCCGTCCCACAAAGTAGGGCTATTTGAGCATTCCAGCTTTTGCTTACGTCTCACTAAATGGCATAAATATCTTTTATTCTTAAAAAATCTGAACCATAATCAATGTTCACCCATCATCATCGTTACAGATATAAATCATTACTGAAGGGAGGATGATTTATATATCATTACTGAAAGGTATTTTAGATATTCGATTTTAGACAGAAGGGAGGATGATTTGTTCAATCCTTAGTTAGGTTACATATTAAAACAATACATTGCTATTACAGGCAGCAACAAATTAGAGTCATTTCAAATGTATAGAAGGATATAAAACCTGAACTGGACCAGCAGCCACCAGCATACCAGCAAGTCCTCCGCCTAAAACACGTCCATCTGGGCCTGCTAAAGAAACACTCATCCCACCAGATCGACTTTTTACCCCTCCAATGTCATTAGGCATGAATGATCCAGATAAAGAAAGAATATCGAAACGACCCTGCACCAGTCACACAAATATAAACGCACTTGAAAGTTGGTTGCAAGAGTAACTTAAATTATGGGTCAAAGTGGGCCGGGTCAACACTTTCTTGTCCGTTTTATAAACTCCATAAAGAACGAAATCCTTTCAAATAAGAATAAAATATGATTTAGAAATATACTAATGCAATAATACAAGTTCTTTTGATATTGCAACTTACAATGCTCTGAGCATGTCTAGCCATGGTGGCAGACTTTCAACCCATTTGAACCGTTTTATATTTGACTAAGTTTTAACTTCAAACCCTAATCCCTTAGACCCGCAGATGTATTAGTTTTAAGGAAAAACTAATTTAATTTTAGGGTAAATGAGTCTCGCTTGCTAAGTCTACTCAACAGTGAGGTTAGTCTTGAAATTTCACTATTAACCATTTATAGGACGTTCTTACTCATAAAACACATACATTTTAACTGATGATATGAAGCCTGGTTTGGTTTACGCATTGCAATCGGAAATACTGGTTGTTTGACAGTTAGGAACTAGGAAGACAAAAAGATGATAGAAATACATAGAAAAGGGGTCACACCTCATATGTTAAAGTACCTCCACTTGAGTTAGGCTGATGGAGGGCAACATTTGAGATAGTACCAATTGCTGTAAGAATGCAGATACCTCTAGACCCTTGTTGAGCAAAGGATATAATCTTCATATTAACGTCCTGTAAACACGTCCAGTAAGGATGGTATAAGAGATAAAAATAAAAATAAAAATAAAAATAAAATAAAATAAAAAAATGTATCTTCATATTAGTGTCACGTAAATACTAATATACCTCTCCAACATTTACTGTGATCATATGGGGAGTAAAATTAGCACCGAAGGGGTATCCCACTCTTTCGCCTACAACATTAAATCAAAAATATCATTTTAATAACAGGAATCAAAAGTAGTGAAATGTAATGAAATACCAACAACAACCATAGATGCAGGTAAATTGCCGAGTCGTCTATATAATATGTTTGAAATTTATTTCACACAATTATCATTTAATGACGTATCATGAAGAAATGAAGTGACCCTTTCGAAATCATACAGATACTCTTTTAGGTGATTGCAATCTTTCACCATAAAAAACGAAGGTAGAAACTTCCAAACTGCATACTTATTCTCTCAACTAAGCGAGTAGCAATAAATTGTAAGAAAATGTGATGTCAACATTATGCTATAACCCAATGACTTTTTGAACAATAATTGGAGGATGGTGATGTTTAGGACTACACGTTCTAATGTTGCGCACGAGATATGTATACAATGAGTCACTACCATAACAAATCTCTTTTTTAAGGCAATAACAACAAAAGAACAAATTTGCATAGGCCCGTTAATGCTCCCACCATCCAGGATCCAGGTCCTACCTTAAAGTTCATCAAAGTACTAAGATCCAAGATTCACTGACTTTGTCTGACCAAGTGGTTTGACCTTCTTAGAACAGCAGTAGGTGTTGGAGCTCAGATCTCGCATAAATACTATATTACCCAAGACGCTAGGAGTTACATGTCAAGTGCACCAATAAGTGGGTATTTTGACCACATTTAACTAATTGTTGTAACAGCAATAACATTCAAAATGCACATCAAACACCATAAAATTCTACACAAAGTATTATTACTACAATAGTACTAGGTAACAAATGTCAACTGAAGGAAATATATATTTACCTGAAGTGCCAAAATCAAACTTTTGTTTTTTCTTGGTAGAACTAACAGACTTCCCCTGAGTATGTTTCCAGCCCGAATAATCTCCGGAAACTGGAATCGAAGCCGAAATCGGCATAGGAGACAAAGCAGCCAAAGGCTTCCCATCAGGTCCATATTTTCTTGGCCTTCCCATCTTTTTCTTGCCAGGTGTCACAACACCCATCTGCCCTATCACCACATGTGGTGACCCACTGAATCTTTGTTGCTGACCTGCCACCACTTCTGCTGGTTGTACGGACACAACACCTGAACCTGTCACCACTTGTGGTGACCCACTGAATCTTTCTTGCTGACCTGTCACCACTTCTGATGGTTGTACGGACACAAAACCTGAACCAAGATTCACTTCTGTACCTTCCATTTGTTTTTTGTCTTTTTACAACAAAATATGTTTTTTTCAGTAAAAATGTAAAATCCTTAAACCCTAACAGTAATTTACTTAAACCTTGATCATAAGATACATTTGACACATTTTTTTAGCTAAAAGGATCTACTAAAACATACACACAGCATAAATTATAAACATATGATTTTTTTTTTAAGGATTTTGAAAATATATATGAAAGACAAAAAGAAAATTTTTGTTTGGTTGCTAGAAACAATTTCAAGAAATGAAAATTAGGGTTCTGCAAAAAGAAGAAGGTGAGAAAAATAAAGTAGGAAAATGACAATTAATTAAAACAATAATTTTTTTATACCACATTAATATATGATTTTTTTCATTAAAGTATTAGGAAGTTTATTACAAAAAAATACTACCAATAATATATTGACATTAATGGTAAATATGGATTCTACTTTTATAAAATTTATAGCTATTTCTAATTTTGCTATAGACGTGATATTTCATCTATGGTTTTTCATATTTTTGTGTTTGTGTACCTTTTTTTTTCATATAACAAGTCATGTTTGAAAGTAAATACTAAATATATTCAAGCTCATTGAATTTTCGTCAAATATAATGGTATTTATAATTATAAAGATTGTTAACGACCAAATAATGCATCATTTCACTGAACAAAGGTAAACAATTTACTTTTTAGAACCCATAACATGTCTTTAAGTCAGTAATACATTAGTTGTTTTTTTGGTTTTGGGCAAGAAATTAAAATATACTTGATTATTGCATTAGTTAATGCTTTAATAAATGAAAGGCTGTAAAGTGATATTGGGACTTGCGTACCTACATTTCTACTATTGACCACTTATTTTATTTCCAAAAGATTTTGACCAAAACTTTGCTTTTAAAAACGGGTCAAAACATTTGTTAGATTTGAATAGTTATCTTTTACGTAGTACAGTAGTAGTTTATGAGAAAAACAATTTTTCTTAAGGGTGTGTTTGGTTGAGAGAAAAGAAAGAGGAGAAATGGAATTGGATTAAATTCTCTTGTTTGATAGAGAGAAATAAAATCTGTTTTGGAGAGCTTGCCTGCGTATTTCTTCTCTCTTTTTAAAGCTCCGTGTAAAGTTATTAAGGATCTTGAATCCATTACTAGCAGATTTCTTTGGGGAGGCTCAAAGGAGGTGCGGAAGATTCATTGGGTTTCATGGGAAAAGGTGTGCTCTCCTAAGAAATTCGGTGGCCTTGGTTTGAGTAATTTTAAGTTCATCAATATTGCGCTGTTATCTAAGTGGGGGTGGAGGTATAAGAAAGAAAGGGGTAACCTTTGGTGTGATGTTATTGAGGCGTGTCACAGCTCCTGTAGAAGCTGGGATTTTTTGCCGGTCCGGAAGATCTTATCGGGTGTTTGGAGTAATGTTGTCAAAGTTCTCTCTAGAACGATGGTGTCCGGGTTACCTATTCGTAGATTGTTTAAAGGTATTGTGGGTAATGGCAATAATATATCTTTTTGGATTGACCCATGGCTGCTGAACATTCCGTTGATGTGCATCTGTCCGAATTTGTTTCGGCTTGAGACGGAGAAAAGGTGCAAGGTTAGCGATAGAATTAAGAGGATTGATTCTGGCTATTGTCGGGTTTGGAAGTGGAAAGGTTCGGTCCTGGATGTCGAGGTACGGTCTGAATGGGAGATTCTCAACTCCTTGTTAGTCGAGGTTAAGCTTTCTGATTCTATTGATGGCTGGGGTTGGATTGGTATTGGTAAAGGGGTGTTTTCTATTAGTGCGGTTAGGAACATGTTGTACGATGACATGAATATCAGTAATGCTTCTGTGTTCGAGTGGTGCAAGTGGATTCCTAAGAAATGTAATATTTTTGGGTGGAGGGCTGATATGGATAGAATCCCGACTATGTGTGCTTTGCGTAGTAGGAATATCCCGGTGTCGGATGTGTCTTGCGTGCTTTGTGGTGATTCGGAGGAGTCTTTGGAGCACCTATTCACTGGTTGTATTTTTGCTTCAAGGATATGGAGTTTCATCTCTTCGTGGTGTAAGACTCAAAGTTTCTTTGTGTTTTCCTTCAAAGATCTTTTGGAATTTCACAAGTATTCTGGTTTATCGGGGATTGCCAAAGACATCTTATATGGTATCATTATCATCAGTTGTTGGTGTATTTGGAGGGCGAGAAACAATTTTAAGTTTCAAAGTAAGAAGGCTAAGGTCGAAGTGGTTATAGGGGAGATTAAAGTTCTGGGTTTTCTTTGGGCTAAGAGTAGAGCTAAGGTTCCTTCTTTGGATTGGGATCGTTGGTGTAAATTTGTAATTATGTAGTTGTTTTTTTGTTGTTGTTGTGCCGCCCCGTGTTGTGGGCTGGTGTGTCTTTTCTAATGAAGTTTACTTTTCAAAAGAAAAAATAGAGAGAAATAAAAAAAGTGGAGAATTTAACAGAAATTGATGGAGAGATGAGAAAAATGTTAGTGTAATTTGGTTATCCTCTATTTCCATTATTTTGGTGGAGAATTTAGAGAAATGAGTTTTTTNTTTATAAGTTTTATATTTTTTCTTCTAATCACTTCAAATTATAAAATTTTAAAAAGTGTACTTTGTTAAAAAAATATAAAAAAAAATAATTTTAAAAAAAGTATGTTTTTTATAGAATTGTTATTTAGAAAAAATAAATTTTTTTAAATAATTTTTTTAATTAATTTTTTAAAAAATAAATTTAAAAAAAATTAAATAATTTTTTTAAAAAATAAGTTTTTTTTAAATAAATTTTTACAAAAAAAATAATTAAAAAAATTAAATATATATTTTTTAGAATTGTTATTTAGAAAAAATAAATTTTTTTAAAACAATCAGCAAATAAATACATGTGAGCCTCATATGATAAAATGTTATTTAATTAATTTATTTTTTCCATTTCTCGGATCAAGTCTCTGTTGTTACCAAACATTATAATTGAACAAAATTCTCTATTAATTTCTATTCACTGAATTTCTATGCTAATATTTTTGTATGTTAACATTCTATAATGAATTAATGATATTGTTGAAGCTCTACAACAAATTACACATGCACTGTAGTTAATACTTAATACTAATGGTAATAAGGTCATTTAGACGTGTAGTGAAGCCACGAAGAGTTATGCATTTGCACAGGCGGTGCCTAGAAACCGTTTTGTACGACGAAATCTTTTAGAAACGATGAAAAAAAAAAAAAAAAAAAAAAAAAAAAAAAAAAAAAAAAAAAAAAAAAAAAAAAAAAAAAAAAAAAAAAAAAAAAAAAATCAAGAACCACCTTAGAAATTATTTTTGAAAACTACCTTAGAAAATTTTTTGACAAAAAACTTACTTTAAGTATAAAATATTTTTAGCCCAAAACCTAATCAGCCCAACAAAATTAACGCATTTAATAATTTATAATTAACTTCAACAAAAATAAACAATTACGGCAGTTGTGAGAACGAATAGTCAGCATGGTCTGATGGTCGAATAAACAACTGGACTGATTGACTTCTATTCTTCTAAGATCTCATCTAAATATTTAACTGTAAGTACTTTATTTCTCATCCTTCTTATTTTAAGGATTCTTCTCATTTGATCCTTAGTCTGGGTTGATATACTTTACTCGGTTATTGATATGCAACTTCAAGATCTTAGTCTGGGTTGATATACTTTACTCGGTTATTGATATGCAACTTCAAGATCTCAGTCATCGTTTTAATGAGGGGAGCACGAGACTACTTATTTGTATGTCTTCTTTGTGCCCAACTAAGTCATTTGAATCATTTAAAGTCGACGATCTAATAGAATTGGCTACTTTTTATCCGGAAGAGTTTCCAGCACCTTATGATTCACTTGAATTAGAACTTAAATGATATATTGTAGATGTAACTATGTAAGTAGCGATAACAGTTTGCTACCTTGAAAGATATTAAAGATCTATGCAAGAAGTTGGTTAAAACAAAGAAAAATGAAATCTACCCAAGTGTATATCTTCTCAAATTAGTATTGATTTGCCAATTGCAACTTCTAATGTGGAGCATGCATTTTCGGCAATGAAGCTGATTAAGAGTGATTTACGCAATAAGATGGATGACTTTATGTATGATTGTTTAGTGTCGTATATTGAAAAAGATATATTAAAAGGTATTAGTAATGATACAATCATTACTCGTTTCATTTTTTGGGTAAAGAGATTATACCCGATGAAGTAAATCATTGCTCGTTTTTAAGCTATGAAATATAGGAAGACATTTTGCTTAGATTTAGCTTGCATAGATAGTTCAACAAACTTTTATTATAGAAGCTAGTGCTCGGCTCAAAGACATCAGCATTCGGCTATAGTTTTTTCCTGAAAAGCTTGATAACAAACTCGTGGCAAGCCTTTATAAGCTCAAACTCGACTTGTCAAATATTTCAATCTTGTTTTCTATGGTGAAGCTCAATAAGCCATAAGTTATAGGACTAGCTCATAAATAAACCTATATCTATCTTATAATCATGAAAATGTTATCCAGATCACCCAGGGTAGAGATTCGTAAGAAAAAAAAAAAATAAATGAGAAAAATGAAAACTAATCATAACCACACATTTGAGATGCACCAACTCAAATTGGATGCATCTTTGTTCATTTAGATGCATCACAATTAGTTTCAAAAGTGATTTGAAGTGAAAACGAGGCAAATTGATACTAGCAACACATTTGACGTATAGAGGACGAAAAATATACAAGATTCACATAACTTGATGAAAGTATATGCATTTAATTTTGAGTTAGAAAACATATTATGATGCATCTAAAAGACTAAGGTGTCGTTTGCTTTTTTGAAATAAGCACTTTTTTCACCTCTTTTCACTTCTTTTTTCTGCGGACGCATAAAAGTATTTGTTTACGTAGTATTTTTTTTCCCTAAGACATAAGTGTTTATTTTTACTTCTCTAATCTCAAATTTCAGACATCATCTTTCACTTTTTTCAAGTTTATGACACAAACCCTACATCTCTTTCTCTCATTTTATCACACCCACATTCCACCACCACCTCATCTCAACCTTAATAAACAAACAGTATATTTTTCTTTACAGATGAAGATTTTAGATGTGATCTTTTTCTGCAATCTGCACATCTAAATAAATAAACACCTAAAGATGCATCTAAACAAAATTTATGCATCACAAATATTTGATTTTAGTTATTTATCATTTTTATTTAATTTTTTTTTCTCATTTAATCCAACATTAGTCAACCTAATCATCCTTAATCAAACATAAAATCCACAAGCAACCCCTCGCAACAAACAAAAAAAATCACTTTCGGTCCCTGTTAACAACACTTCTAAATCCTCACGCCAAACACTCCTCCTCCTATTATTATCCTTTTCCTTACAACCGAAAAAAAACATAAACAGGTAAACACAACAACAACAACAACAACATTAACCAACAAGCAACAGTGTTTTCTAGGTTTCATTTCAATGGCAAGCCAATCAGTTATATTACCAATCACCCCTTCATTTTCCACCCATTCACACAATTCATCCCCCAATTTCATCACCGTTTTCACCTCATCCTTCACCGGAGTTAATCTCTCAATTCAGCCGTCAGTTTCACGCCGTCGTTACTCTTCCATCGTTGCTGCTTCTGTTGCTTCTACTCCTGCACCTCCGTCAGTTTTTATTTGACTTTTTTTAAGTCAAAATTGGTTTGTTTGACTTTTGGAAAGTCAAAGTAAGGTGAATTGATGTTGTGGAATTTGTTTTTTTGTAGGTTGCCGGAGAAGGAAGCTACTGAGAAATCAGCTAAGTAAGTTTTTTTTTTTTTTTTTTTCTGAAGTTTTGAGCTTAGGGGGTGTTTGGATTAGCCTCTCTTATCGGCTTATTGAGATTTTAGAAAAAGAGCCGATAAGCTCAATTTTAGGGGGTGTTTGGATTAGCCTCTCTTATCGGCTTATTGAGATTTTAGAAAAAGAGCAGATTAGCTCAATTTTAGGGGGTGTTTGACTATATATAAGCAGCTTATGACTTATATATCATAAGCTTATTAGCTTATGGTGAGTGTTTGGATTAGCTTATGTTTAATTAGCTGAGAAACTCAAGTATTTGGTTTTGGTTATGTTGGTTATTGACGAAAAGGGACATGGGTTAAGATATATAAGCCTTAAAGGTAAATTGGTAATTTGTAATGAAGCATGATATATAAGCCTGAACCCTTCTTAAAAAAGCCACAATTTTTTGAGGCTTATCAAAACCCCCTTATATAAGCTTAGCCAAACACTTGGTTTGGGTTTATTTGAGTCAAATAAGCTCATAAGCCCATTATATAAGCTTACACAAACACCCCCTTAATTGCTTCTGAAATTACCACTTATTTAAGGGGGTGTTTAGATAAGCTTATTTACCCCGCTTATGAGCTTATTTGCTTTTGGAAAAGCCGATAAACTCACTCTTTAGAGCTTATTACCTTCAGGTTATTGGCTTAAGCCAATAAGCTCAAGTTAATAAGGTCATAAGCTTCAAAAAGTGTGCTTGTCGGCTTTTCTAAAAGAAAATAAGCCCATAAGTGGGATAAATAAGCTAAACCCAAACACACCCTTTAATAAGTCCATGACCTTTAGTTGATAAGCTCACACACAATGAAAAATGAGCTTATTGGCTTGTCCAGTTTAAGCCAACAAAAAACTAATGCGAATATCTTCTTAGTACTAATGTTATCGTCATTTTGGTTTAGCTGACAGTGTTGATGTTTTTGTGTGTGTGAAGATGGTCATTTAGGTTTATAAAGTCGTTTGCAATGGGTGAATTGGAAGCCAGGAAGCTCAAGTTTAATAGTACCGGTACCGAGGCCTTGTTGATGGGTATATTGGTTGAAGGTCAGTTTGATAACTTCCTTTGGTACTTGCATTGTAACTTTCTATAAATTGATTATGTGCAATCAACTTTAATATCATTTGGTAGACTAGTCCATGAATCTTCTAGTGCGTTTTAAGACAAGTACTAGTTAACAATAGCCGTGAGCAATTGTTTGTCATTTGTCGAAATGAAATATATATATATATATATATATATATATATATATATATATATATATATAGTGTATCTTTATTTTCAGAACCCTGTTAAGTGCGGGAACTGCGAGAACTCCAATTTTGCATTAGAAAACATGCATGTTCATATAAAACATGCATGTTTTCTTACATACACCTTAATACACATACATGCATAACATACATGTTCATATAAAAACCTGTTAAGTGCAATAAATCAATGCAAAATGGTTTTATTTTTAGAACCCTATTAAGTGCGGGAACTGCGAGAACTCCAATTATGCATTAGAAAACATGCATGTTCATATAAAACATGTATGTTTTCTTACATACACCTTAATACACAGGCATGTGTATGAAGGTGTATGTAAGAAAACATACATGTTTTATATGAACATGCATTTTTTCTAATGCAAAATTTGAGTTCTCGCAGTTCCCGCACTTAACAGGGTTCTGAAAATAAAGCCCATATATATATATATATATATATATATATATATATATATATATATATATATATATATATATATATATATATATATATATATATATATATATATATATTATGATTTTAGCTAACCTTGTAGGTTTCTTTTACTTAAAGATAAAGGGATAGATATTATGTTCCATAGACGTCTATGTTTAAACTTCATATGTGGTGTGCCAAAAGATGAAACTTTTTAAGTCATGGAAACATAAACTGTCAATTTTAGCAGAAGGATGATCCTGGTGGGTTTGGTTATCTTCATTGATGTTATACTTACGAAGATGTGTGTTTTCTATAAATTAATAATGAACCCACACCTTGGAAACGATTAAGGTTATAGATGTACTTAAGATAGACAACTCGTTGCTTGTGTTCTGTTTCAGACCAATTGTTTGTGTAGATTTGGATTCCACATGAGCAAATCCTCTTTTGGTTCCCAGTGAAGCATAGTCGTTGAGATTAATGATTATCAATAAACTTCCAGACCACTATCTATAAATAGTATCTATAAGAATGCACCCCACTACTTTGAACTGAATAGACAGAAAAGCATGTAGTTGCTGATATAAATAATATGTTGATTATTTAAATTCTTGGGGATTCTAGACTTCCATCGTTATTCTGCTTCAGGCTTTTTGAATGTGAAATCAATTTGGCTTGGTTTCTGAAGGAATCTGAGTTTTTGATCTGCATATAAGGAATCAGGACTGTTTTGAGCATCAGTATGACCATTTTACTCCCCCAATGCTTTAGTATAGTTCCATCAAAACTTCCTTGATTGTGCCTTGAAATTGGTGGAGCTCATCGAGCACCTATGGATGGCTAATGGACCTCATGTACTACCGTGAAAGCCATATTCTATGTCCATTAATCAGCACCCACCAGTGACATGTTTAGTAAATAAGTTCCATAGCATGAGAATGTCTTTATCCTATTCTCCCAGCTCATACCACGATGATAGTAAGCTGTGCTTGTCCTACCACCATGATCTTAATGACATACTCTTGCTGCGTTCCCACTTGTCTAGCAGTCTAGGGTGTAAATGAGACGAGACAACTCGTGAGCTACTTGAGATTGACTCGATTTAATCAAGTAGAGCTGAGATACTAGAGTATGATACCGAGTTGAGTTCGAGTTTCAAAATACTCGGCTCGTTAGACTCGCGAGCCTTTTGAGCTTACGCTATATTTCACTTTTACCGTTTATACATAAGTATATGAGTCGAGTCGAGCTCAACAATATCGATTCTTTATCGAACTTGAGCTTGAACTTTAACGCTCAATCGAGCTCGAGTCGAGTTTCAAGCTCGACTTTTTGATAACAAGTTGAGCTCGAGCTTTAAATTTAAAACTCGGTCGAGCTCGAGCTTTAAATTTAAAACTTGGTCGAGCTCGAGCCGAGTTTTGAGCTTGTGCTTTGTAGTACTTGGCTCGACTCAGCTCGATCACACCCGTAAGCAGAACCTACATATGAAAGGTAGTATTGTGGAACTAGGTTGCACTGTAGGTGGTTAAGTAGCGACTAGTGAGCATAGTGGAGTGGGTTTGTTTGGGAAAGGGGAGGGAGACAGAGCCTATGGTGGCGTTATATGTCTGAAGCCCTTTCCTTCCATGAAGGATGATTACAACTGTCATAACATGATACATTTAGGATAAATTTATTGTTAAATTTTAGTCAGTTGGGTGCTATAAGTTTTGTTTATTTTATGGGAACATACAAGCTTAATCCTTTAGCTTTAGCTTGCTGCTGGGGCAAAAAAACAAATTTGTGTTTAACCCTTTAGCTTGTCTTCTTGTTCACAAACACTCCTTCCTTACCCTTGGCTGCACACCTAAGCTTGTGTGCTGCTAGAAATACACTCCCTTTTCCTGTTTCATTTATGGCTAATTTATAGTTGTTAGGTTGTTATTCTGCAGTTTATTCATTTATTTCAGAAAACGATAGTTAATTTATGACATGCTGTCTTCTGTTACCCTCTTGATATTTGCTTTAACAAGGCCGTTTTGATATAATCTGGGACTCACTTTTTACTGTTTTGTCTTCCATATTTCTGATATTTTGAAGTGTCCCCTTAACAGGGGAAACTGGAGAAGTGACAACATCCCATTTGCTTCTGGGAATCTGGGCACAAAAGGAATCAGCTGGTCACAAGATAATGGCCACACTTGGTTTTGATGACGATAAAGCTCAAGAGCTTGCAAAATCTGTAAGTTCATTATAACAGAAAATTTAACTAGTTGAGCTGTATTTGCACGAACTACTTGCTAGAATTATTTATCATCTCTTTATATTCAGATGGACAAGGAAATAATTTTGAGCTACAAGAGGGGACTTTGATGAACCAAATATGTTTTCCTGCTTTCATCCCTAAGGTCAGGGCTGCTTCAAGAGGAGTCATTTACAGATTACGGCTGGATGCAAAGTAAAGGTTGTAATTTAAGATGCTGGAATCTGCAAATCTTATACGAAAGGCGACATGCTCTTGAAATGACAGTAGTAATGCTTTTCTTGTGCAATTTTATTAGTCCCTGATGTAAAAGCTTAAACGGATGCTCATTAAATAAAAGGTACTGTAGGTTATTTGACTCTTTATCTATTGCTGGCCATAGTTTAGATCTTAGTCTTTTCGTTTTTGATATTTTTCTTTTGTAACAAGTTTATTTCAAAATCGAATGACCTCACTTGTGGGCCTTGGCACTAGCCTAGCGTGATGATGTGATGATGTTCAAAAGCATTTGATCGAGTTCTTCAGTCACCAGTCTGGTCCACCGTTGTTTTTTGAGCATGTAATGATGTAGTTTTTTGCTCATGGTTCACGTTAGTCTTTTCTGATGCAATGCATATGCCCCAATCCAAATAAGTGATGTTTACAGGAGTGGGATGTGAATGAGTCACATTCCTCTTTCAACTGGAACAGTTGAACCACTTCTAGTTTTCTCTTACTGTTACCCAAGTGGTGGTCAATTTACATTCACCAAGTGCCCACATGCTTTAGGCCAGTGTGCCCACCTTGGGTTTAGGTCAAGGGAACAATATAATGATGGACATAATGAAAATATCATAAACATGTAAACTAACCAAACCCTTTACTCAACTTTTATTATATTCAATATAAACTGAGGTCTGCATTTTATACACTATTTTAGTCCAGTGGCAAACAGTTTGTTGAATGTAAAGTGAAGGAGCCATGAGGGTGCACGTGCACAGGGTTTGTTACTTTGGTTTAAAAACTTGAGCTGCAGAAGGAATTTGCATTGCAGGGACCATCTCTTTTGTGTAAGAGAATGTCAAAGCAAAAGCCCAACACATATTTCCTTGAACCGACCACCTAATTATGCATTGTCTCTTCTTTTCTTCATGTCTCAAACCCCTTTATCTTAAACTATTTACAGTTACCCAACATTTATATTGTATAAAGCAACATATTTAAAGTAGCTAAGTAATACTGTCATTACAATGGAATATTACTAATTACTTACTAATATTACCCCAGACTTTGTTATGAACCATTATAAAGTTGTCATGTGAGGCGCTCATGTGGAAGCTAACCGAATGACCCAACGCCCGGACATGCTTTACGTAGTTGACATTACGCTTCCTGGCATCTAAATAGATTGTAATAAGTGTTGGCATACTAGTTGTGTCGCAATAAAACCCATCAACTGAAGCTTCATCGTCAAATTTATTTTCTAGTCTTGTGAAATTTCTAGTCCACCTCTTGACCTCTTTCCATTTCATCTTGATTTCTAAAGAGATTATTACAGCTAGACTTGTTAGGGATTCATGGTCCATCATAATTTTCGTTCTAGGCATAATTGTCTAATTGATGACATAGTCTTGGGTACATAATATTATCAATAAATCACTATATGTGCGCGTCGTCCAATAAGTGCAGAGGCCCCAAGAGAGGGGGAATACGAGTGAGACAAGTGTTGAGAGGTAATCAAGTACTACCACAAAAGGATATTTGTAAAGGGACTCAAAAATTTTAGATCTTGAGTGGCATTCTCTAGACATATGTGAAGCAACTACAAATGTGCACAAAGATTATTAATACTGTTCGATGAACAAAACCTATGTATTTGACATTGTGAAGCAAAATCTCCGTCTACTCCAGAAAAGTCCTTTGCTCGTTTGATTAAAGGTGTCAAGCCAAAGTCTTTCCGGATATAACTTATGTTATCACAGTCTTGTATGGTGCAACCTATCATGAACATTTGATTAAATAGTTATATTTTTATCCTTCTTGAGTATTACAAACAAGGAAAGATTCTGAAACAATGTATCTTTTGTAATATTTATTCAGGCTAATTGATTGAATATCATTCATATCCCAAAACTATACAGTAATGTATGAATTGGTAGGGAAACCTCACACTTATCTGATATCTTTGACACCTTTGTTTACCTAATGCATGGGACCAAAACAATGCTAACCACATTTTAGTCAAGCTCCATATCATCTTTCATACAATGAAATTAGGTGTTGTCCCACCAACATTTGATGGCACAACATCCATTCTGTACTAATTCTAGCCTTTTCTTATTTGTTTCTTATATAATGGTGAAAGCCACAATGTCAAAATTTTCAAACTTGCATAATGCTTTTAGAAAATTAGAAGTATTATTACCTCACATTTTACAATTTTTAGATTTTTTCTTGATAAAATTTAGAAAAACATGTTTGAGATGGCTAGAGTCTAATTACTTTGAGTTTTAGTTTAGAAACTCAAATTTGCTGATCTTTTGATTATTATAAAGAAGTTGAGTTACATTTTAAGCACTTTAGTTGTATGTTAAGTTAAAGTAGTTTAATATGACAAGTATATGACACCAAAATATAGATCTTATTTTCTGATTCTGAAGCTTCAGAAATTAGTTCAATGAAAATCCAAAATATTATTTGGTATAACAATCTATGGTATATTTTGTTTCATTTTCAGGTTTATCTGATCTAATATTATCGTCGGGAGAATTAAATGGTGTGATTGATATTAGTCCAGGGACGGAACTAACACACAAATGATCAGGTCCTTCTAAGGGAAAAACAAACAATACCAGAGACACAAACTTATACCATGTGCATTTTGCAAAAGTCGAGCCTTTTATAAAAATTAACACTGTGTCGCAAAAGTCAATGAGCGTCACGTGAAATTCCGAGACCCACACGAATTTCTCCCTCATATAACAATCATGGTCTTTCTAATCAAAACTTGTAACCTTTTATCGTTTATAAGTGTGAATGTGAATGTGCTTTTAACCATTATTTCAAGCTTTAGCTTGTGGCATTACTTCGTTGGTTTCCGTTTGTTCCTTTCGTTTGTATACTTGTTAGTGTGACACTGTGACTGATATAGACGTGCATTTGACTTATGACATAGGTATAATATCAGTTAATCGATCAACCATATAGACAAATCTTCAACATTATATTCTATCTTTCATAAATGTGATTGTAGATGCATCCAAAGCATATCCTCATNTGAGTGAGTTGGGTATTTTTGGTAGTGCATTATAGGAATTTTATTAGGGAATGTGTTTATGTTATAGATGTGTTATATGGTCCATGCTGACGTGTCGACACTTATAAAATTTATACGTGCCCACCGCTCTTATAGTAGATGGATGATGGCATCATTCCAATATTGAGTAAATATAAACATTACATGACACAAGTAGTTGAACTTCATTTGGGTACACACACTCATCTCGTCCATTAATGGAATTGGTCCAAATAGACCACACTTATGTTTGTATCTCATTGCCATTTTTCCTTGGTGTTCTCTTCTCGACCACACTCTCCCTCCCAACATTTGCTTTTAACATTATTGAATGCGCGTTTTCAACGTTTTTAGTGTAAAGTTTATTAATCAAGAATCGATATTTACTTTGGAATGTTGGTTACTCTAGCTACTACATAACACGATAAATATGAAAGATCAATGAACTTATATGAACCTTGTATTTTATAAGGTGTCACAACAAAGCTAAAAGCAAAAAACTAAGAAAAGAAATTGATAGATTCATAGTTGTGAAATCAAGAAAAGGAGGCAAATTTGAGTCTCCAAGAGTTCTTGAAACTCCTCTTTGTGGATTGATTCAATTTGAGATCTTGAAAAATCCCATTGCCCACGCATCATTTCACCTTTTTCAACTACTTGTGGCTTGTGTCCGTATGCAATCTTTCATACAAGAAAATTTAAATTTTTATTAATTTACTAAACAATATAAATTTGATCAACATTTATTATGAAATATATAGTAAATTTTAACTCATACGTCTAACTCATTCTCTTATGGAACAATTGATGACACATTAAAAGCAAAAATAAAAAGATTATGAGCTAGAGAGAGATAAATATATTACATATAGACACCCAACGAGTAATTATGTTGTCCTAAATGTACATGTTTTGATACATTGTACATACAATAAAAAGGTGTAATAAAGCTTTAATTTGAGATTCATTAAATTATACTCAACGAGATCAACCATTTGGTAATCCAATAAAACGTATGACTTTGTCGTTGATTGTGATTCATGAATCTTGATTCTATATGGTAAGATGTTCTCTTTGTCTTATTAGCCGTTTTTGTTTATTTTTTTGTCTTTTCCTAATGGACACTTTTACCTCGTTTATGCTAAAAAAGTTGGGTGTAAATATGAAAGTTAACTCCAATTAAGAAATCAAGACATTACTTCATTCTTGATATTAGGGCAAAAAGATATGGTACGGCATGAAGTATTTAGGATTCATGGAATGAAGTAGCCTTCTAGTTTGATGTAGTCAGACTCACGATATGTCGAACTGGCAACTACGTTGTCTTTGCGATTTTTTCTTTTTTCGATGTGAAGTTGTGAACAGCATTAGTTTATTTTTTTTCATTTAATATATTGGTTTCATGAAAACTTTAAGAGAACGCATTTTAGATAGTGAAATAATGTTCCTTGTATATCAAGGGCTCAAGGCACTAAGGGAACTTATAATCGCAACTCTTAATTATAAAAGGATCGGGACTTATTACCTTCTAATTAAAGATAACACCTAACTTTTCTATATAAGACTTTTATAGTACGCAAAAAGGTTCAATTTTTTGTTGACTAGGGAAAAACAAGCATGTTTGGCAAGATTATCTTTTTTGAAAGGAACCTAAGATTAGAAGTAATGGTATGGGTTTGTCACTCGTGAGGTGCATACCTCATGCGCCACCCCATTACTTGGGGTTGGCTCACGCGTGACCAAGAGCAAAGAGAGGGACGAACGGTGACAACGCTCATCTATGGGCATTTGCGCAAAGTGGGTATCCTTTATTAGATTTGTGAGTATTTGTGAGTGTAAGGTATTTTGTGAGGTATGTTTGTATAAAGTGAGTATTTTAATGAAAGATGGGAGAGTAGTGACCATTGCAATTGAAAGGTGAGGGGAGGTGAAATGAGAGAGAGCTGAAGTAACGATGATATGGAAGGTGAGGCTGGTGAGCCGTTGTGACCCTTCTAGTCTAAGAATAAATTTGTACGGAGCAGTACTGAGTACATATACAAATGTTTTCATATTTCAAACACTGCAACACATGATCACATGATTCATCTATGTGAAGAGTAATGAATGACACAGAGTATTATGATGATAATTTGCTCTTCTTGGACAATTATTTACCTTTTACCTTTTAGCATAACTTACTTATGATCAATACAATTTAACTGAACTAATCCATGAAATTGTAGTTACCTAATCATATAGGTTAATTTGGTAATATGGTAGTTTTTTTAGAACGACAATGTTTTCACACATCTATATTAGATAAGTCACAATATGTTTTAAGCAAGACTTGAACTCATATTTTGTTTGTGTTATTGATGCAACTAGTTACTTATTAGAATCACCGTTTATCATAACCAATGGATGACCATAATGAATTGAGAAAAACAACTTTATACATTTGTCATTGTTATCCTTGCATCGCATTTCAGAAACATATTTATTTCAATCAAAGTGACAACCGTTTTTCATTTTTATAAAATCTTAAAATGCAGACATTTATNGTTTGATGTAGTCAGACTCACGATATGTCGAACTGGCAACTACGTTGTCTTTGCGATTTTTTCTTTTTTCGATGTGAAGTTGTGAACAGCATTAGTTTATTTTTTTTCATTTAATATATTGGTTTCATGAAAACTTTAAGAGAACGCATTTTAGATAGTGAAATAATGTTCCTTGTATATCAAGGGCTCAAGGCACTAAGGGAACTTATAATCGCAACTCTTAATTATAAAAGGATCGGGACTTATTACCTTCTAATTAAAGATAACACCTAACTTTTCTATATAAGACTTTTATAGTACGCAAAAAGGTTCAATTTTTTGTTGACTAGGGAAAAACAAGCATGTTTGGCAAGATTATCTTTTTTGAAAGGAACCTAAGATTAGAAGTAATGGTATGGGTTTGTCACTCGTGAGGTGCATACCTCATGCGCCACCCCATTACTTGGGGTTGGCTCACGCGTGACCAAGAGCAAAGAGAGGGACGAACGGTGACAACGCTCATCTATGGGCATTTGCGCAAAGTGGGTATCCTTTATTAGATTTGTGAGTATTTGTGAGTGTAAGGTATTTTGTGAGGTATGTTTGTATAAAGTGAGTATTTTAATGAAAGATGGGAGAGTAGTGACCATTGCAATTGAAAGGTGAGGGGAGGTGAAATGAGAGAGAGCTGAAGTAACGATGATATGGAAGGTGAGGCTGGTGAGCCGTTGTGACCCTTCTAGTCTAAGAATAAATTTGTACGGAGCAGTACTGAGTACATATACAAATGTTTTCATATTTCAAACACTGCAACACATGATCACATGATTCATCTATGTGAAGAGTAATGAATGACACAGAGTATTATGATGATAATTTGCTCTTCTTGGACAATTATTTACCTTTTACCTTTTAGCATAACTTACTTATGATCAATACAATTTAACTGAACTAATCCATGAAATTGTAGTTACCTAATCATATAGGTTAATTTGGTAATATGGTAGTTTTTTTAGAACGACAATGTTTTCACACATCTATATTAGATAAGTCACAATATGTTTTAAGCAAGACTTGAACTCATATTTTGTTTGTGTTATTGATGCAACTAGTTACTTATTAGAATCACCGTTTATCATAACCAATGGATGACCATAATGAATTGAGAAAAACAACTTTATACATTTGTCATTGTTATCCTTGCATCGCATTTCAGAAACATATTTATTTCAATCAAAGTGACAACCGTTTTTCATTTTTATAAAATCTTAAAATGCAGACATTTATTTTCACGATACATATGTGGTCACTTGTATAACACTAGTAATAAGAAAGAAAAGTGTATAAAAGTATATTAAACTGCAAGGTTGCCTTTCATTTTACCAACATGTTGCCTATGGTTTGGGGGGCAATTTTGGACAAGTGGTAAAAGATTAATGTGAAGATTTAAGATTATATTATTGGATTGTGTCATGAACTTAATTAACAGCCCCTCAACTTTAAATTTTGACAGACAGGCCTCAATTATTTTGTCTGTGTTAAGTAACATCATCTTTTAATCCCATTGATAAATGATGATCCCACGCACACTCAACAACAATATAAGTTACACGTTACTACTTTGTACTTTTTTTCTCATTAGTCTTATATCCTTTATACATGCATTTAAAAATAATTAAATTCTTAGATGCCCCAAAAATCCGCTTTATGAAAACTACTTTAGGTGCTTTGCATATTTGACATATTCGTATACTTGGTTTTTAACGTTTTTTTCTTATGAGTTTATCTAACGGGTGCTCTAAGACATCTATTTTTAGACGTATAAAAAAAGAAACGCCGAGATCATTAAACCAGAAACCACATATAATTAAGATAATTTATATATTTAATTAATGCGTATTAAATGAATTTTTCAGCTTAAAAGAAAAGGTCGAGTTTATTTAATAACATCTAACCAATGACTTATGAGCACCCGTTAGATAAACCCTTTCTTTATTAGTTATCACATAAACTGAACAAATCAATCAAATCACTCTTCTTATGGCAACAAGTAACCATTACCAAAGTACCTAATATTCTACATAAAGGTTTAACTTCAAATTTCCCTATGTATATATTTGAAGTGGTCAAATAAAGGTCGAAAACAGTTACGGAGATACCCGATAATTATATGAAAAACTCGAACGAATGTTAGTCTAAAGTACAGTAATTGTATATAAGTGACAGGGGTTGTCGAATGAGATGCGACATTTACCGTTTGATAACTAAAAGAATAATATCAAGTAAAGTTTTTATCAAAAGGTGGATGTGTGTGCAGAAATGAATTATTTTGTGTAGGTTTTTTAGGGCATGGATGATGATGATGAATCATGATACTATTTTTGGAATGTGATTGGTCAAAAGTCAAAGCTTCCATGCCAATTGGCTGGTCAAAATGCAAAACTCTCCGCATATTGTTGCAGATCTAAATGTTGAGGTTCGATGAATAAATTTACACAAGATTTGAAAACTTTAGAGTCTTTCAAAGAATCCACATTTTGATATAGTTGTAAGTAACGTAAATTGATCTTGAGCCTTTTCAGTTATAAAACATTGTATTCCCATGCGTTTCATGTTTGAGTCTTGCAAGCTTCAACTTTCGAAATACAACCTAAAAACACCACGAATGGCTTTAAGGACCATTATCTAATCAATCGAGCACAATAACAAACTTAATTGTGGAATTACATAAAAGATAGGGTTTATTGTGAAAAAGGGTATCGAGCTATAGGTCGTTTCCTAATTAAGGTATCGCACTATCAAAATGATCAAAAACAATATTATAACTTTCATTTTTGTACAATATCCGTATTGAACAAAAAATGAAAGCTGAATACATCTTTTTGATAGTATGATAACTTAATTAAGAATTGGCCTATACTTCGTATCATTTCTTTTGCAGAAAACCCTAAAAGATGTCCATCTTAATGATCAATGACTTGACAATAATGCTAGTTTAATCATACCCAAATGCTATACTCTTTGGAACCTAAACTATATGTTTTGAATCTAAATGCCTAAAAAAAAAAACTTTCTATTATTAAAACCCAATTGGCATACACATTTTCGTTACATAAGACAAGAATAGAAAGTCCCATTAATACAATTAAAATCACCGTTCAGAAATTAGTTAAATATTCCTTATCAATTTTGTTTTTTTGCTCAATAATTTCTTTTTTAAGTTTTGTTAAGCATAATTTAGATCCTGGTCAAAAAAATGACAACCAAGAGACACGAGGGAATCAATACAAAAAAAATTATAAAAATAATTTAAGATAAAAAATAGAAATGATTCTTTTGACTTGAAAAAGAAATAAATTGACACTCTCTCATTGCATGTGCCTTTCATCTCTCATTATAATGCATCTCCTCACACTTCACATGAACTCATTCATACAATTATAAACTCTCTCAAATTTATTTCATTCACACACATCAAACACTATTACATTTATATCCCATATATACTTGCATTTATTTCATCAACCAAACTATCAAAATCCCATAATATATACCCTGTCCTTATAATCTTTTATCTTGTCTCTAGCTTTTGTTAGTGTTAAATTTTAAACCTTGATATGGGTCTTGAAACATGGTTGATCAAAGTTAAGAAATCAATTTCACATAGTTTTGATCACCATCATGGTCACGTACCACACGGAAAACCCGTTATCAAGAAATCGAGAGTCGGTGTCTTGGCGTTCGAGATAGTAGGGATCATGCCAAAGTTGAACCACATGTGGCAGAATCTTTCTGATAAAAATATGGCTCGTTTACGCAACGAGGCATTATATTTAGAAGGTGTCCGAAAAATAGTATCAACTGATGATGTTTTCCTTCTTGGGCTAGCTTGTGCTGAGATGGTTGAGAATTTGAGAGTTCTCGCGAAAACAGTTACTAGGCTGAGTAAAAGATGTGAAGACTCGAGTTTGAGGTCGTTCGAGACGTTGTTTGATGGGTTCGCGAATACGGGACGTGATCCACATGGTTGGGTTTTGAGCTGGAAAGAAATGGAGGCTAAGAATAAGAAGATGGAAAGATTAGTTACAGCTACAGCTACGTTACATCGAGAAATCGATGAACTAACTGTTATTGAAAACAGTTTGAAGAAAGCTTTGCATTGTAGTAGTAACAAAAAAGATCAAAGCTTGAAGCAACAAAAGATTGATGATTTGCAACATAAGCTTCAATGGCAAAAACAAGAAATAAAGTACTTAAAGGATAAGTCTTTATGGAACCGAAGTTTCGATACAATAACTTCATTACTTGCAAAATCAATCTTTACTATTCTATCAAGAATCAAACTTGTTTTCAATATCAACAATGGTTTTAATTACCCTCCTTCACTTCCTAGAAGCCTTTCTGCCTCAGCTACTGTCTACCCTTCTGATCAAACCTCGAATTCGTTCAACTTTGTATCCGGGCCTTTGGTCAAAAGCTCAAAACATCAAGAAAACAACCATCTTTCACACGGGTTTTTCGAAACAACTTCTAAGATTTTGAAACCATCATCAAGTACTTTAGGGTCTGCTTGTCTTGCTTTACATTATGCTAATTTGATCATAGTGACTGAAAAAATGATAAGGTCACCTCAGTTAGTTGGTCTTGATGCTAGGGATGATATTTACTCAATGTTGCCTAATAGCATTCGGTCTTCTTTAAGGCGTCGGTTAAAAGGTATCGGGTTTTCAGCAAGTGATCCTGCCCTAGCAGGCGAATGGAAGGAAGCTTTAGGGAAAATATTAGGATGGCTGTCACCATTAGCACATAATATGATGAAATGGCAAAGTGAAAGAAGCTTTGAGCATCAAAATTTGTTGCCGAAAACCGGTGTTCTTTTATTGCAAACACTTTTTTTTGCAGATCAAGAGAAAACTGAAGCTGCTATAACTGAGCTATTAGTCGGCTTAAATTATATTTGGAGGTTTGAAAGAGAGATGAATGCTAAAGCATTGTTAAACTGTACTAATTTCAAGAATATGCAGCAGCATACAAGTTAAGCAAAATGTTATTAGTCCAAATTTTGTAATATTTTTTTTTTGTAAGTTTGATTATTTTTGGGTGGGTGGGGTTAGTAGTATTGATTGGTATGTAAATTGATTGAGCTTTGAGACTAATTCAGATCTTGAAAGATTTGTTTGTATGCTCCCTAACATGATATTTGTATATTAGTATATTCAATGGTTGTAAAAGTTTCTGTTGAATTAAATCTCATAAAATAATGGATATGATGTTTGGATATGTTTCAGCAATCACATGAGATTTGATTCTCTTGTTATACAGATCTACTACATATTTTACATACCCAATGCTGTAAAAAGTTATGTGCTTATGCAGTGTTAATCAAGGTTGCAGCTGATTAACTGAATTTCAGTCTATACAATTTATCTTATTGTGCAAGGGTTTAAGGTTGCTCTAAAGAGTGCTATTTGTATGATCAACCAATCAAACTTAACAAAACGTACAATATATAAGTTGTATGACACATAACCTCTTTGTAAGAAGTTAAACACATTTTTAGGTCGCCATCGAACAAGCCAAGAAAATACGCTGGAAATATCTCATCTGCATGTTTTACGTGTTAAAGAGTCAATAGGTGTACCAAGAATTATGATTTTTCTTGATCTTAAAAAGTAGTAGTGTTTATCCTATACTTTTTGACATAATCAAGTATTTATTTTTGAACAAGAAATTATGTTATAACTAACGCTGTGTTCTCGAAATAAAAGAAGAAAAGAAAGAAGAAAAGAAAGTGAAAGTAAAGTAAAGAATGAGGAAGTAAAAAAAGATAGAGGAAGTAAAATTGTCTTTCGAAGTAAAATTGTCTTTCACCGTGGGGTGAAAGTTTTATAAGTAAAATCCCATAATTTTCACTCACTTACTTTCACTTTACTTTCTAAAGAAAAACTTGAGAACACAAATTTTATTACTTTCACTTTCTTTCCTCCCTTTTAATCAACTCGAGAACACAGTGTAAATGTTGTCTTCATCCCTAGTAAGTACAATAAGGGGGCGTTTGGTTCGCCGTAATTTGATGTAATTGGATGTAATTGTAATTTGATTACATTACGTAGGCTGTTTGTTTCGCAGAATGGAGGGAATTACGTAGCCTGTTTGGTTTGCGTTGTAATTGTAATTCAGCCATTACAATTACATCAAAGGAGGGAATTCAGATTACATAGGATGTTGGACGAAAAGTTTTGAATTACATTGTTATTATTATTATTATTATTATTATTATTATTATTATTATTATTATTATTATTATTATTATTATTATTAAAATAATAATATTTATATAATAATAAAAAATAATATTTATTATAATTATATTTATATAATAATATAAAGTAATATAATAATATAATAATAATCATATAAAAATAGTTATTATAATAATAATAATAAATATTAAAATAATAATTATTATTATAATAATATTTATTATAATAATATTTATTATAATAATATTTATTATAATAATATTTATATAACAATTATAATAATAATATTTATTATAACTAGTTATAATGCCCACGCACGCGCAGGGTTTTTTTTTAATTTTTTAATAATGTATTTTTATTTATTAAAAAACAAATAGATTAATTTTTTGGTTTTTCTTTTTATTATAGTTAATTTTGATTTATAATTCAAAAATTTTAAGTATGTTTTATGTACGTGTTAAAAGTTCATATATGATATTTTCATAGACAATGTCATCTTTAAGTACAAATTTATCGATAATTTATACAATTCACTTGTCATGTACACCATAAGTTCATCAATATCACCTATAACATGCAGATCATAACTCATAAGCTTAATAAACTCCTTACAAACGATGGCAATGCCAACCGAACATTACACTCACTGCAATGTTAAGGGCTCATCTTAGGTTCTTCAATTTTCTTATTCATTATCTAATTTTGACTGTTCACATACTAACAAATTTCTTAGAAAAATTGTTAATATTCAACTTTTTATTAATTCATTACGTCAGATCAAACAAAAATATCTTATGTTACAAAGTACACTACTCGACCAAGCTAACTAAGGAATTATTGTGTTTATATGTTATTAAAAAAAAGAAAAAAAAAAGATAAGTGAAATAAATATCAGTTTGGAAAGAAACTTGTATGTAGGTCATTATAACAACTCGGTGATAACATATTAAAAAGATCATCCTCTAACATCATTACCACTAAAAATATCCAAACACAGCCATCTTGAACATAAAAGGCTCCTCACCAACTGAACCCAACTAAACTCACCTTTTGAGTTTCTTCAGCACATTGGAGGCTAAGAATAAGAAGATGGAAAGATTGGTTACAGCTACAGCTACGTTACATCGAGAGATCGATGAGTTAACTGTTATTGAAAACAGTTTGAAAAAAGCTTTGCATTGTAGTAGTAACAAAAAAGATCAAAGCTTGAAGCAACAAAAGATTGATGATTTGCAACATAAGCTCCAATGGCAAAAACAAGAAATAAAGTATTTAAAGGATAAGTCTTTATGGAACCGAAGTTTCGATACAATAACTTCATTACTTGCAAAATCAATCTTTACTATTCTATCAAGAATCAAACTTGTTTTCAATATCAACAATGGTTTTAATTACCCTCCTTCACTCCCTCGAAGCCTTTCGGCCTCAGCTACTGTCTACCCTTCTGATCAAACCTCGAATTCGTTCAACTTCGTATCCGGGCCATTGGTCAAAAGCTCAAAACATCAAGAAAACAACCATCTTTCACACGGGTTTTTCGAAACAACTTCTAAGATTTTGAAACCATCATCAAGTACTTTAGGGTCTGCTTGTCTTGCTTTACATTATGCTAATTTGATCATAGTGACTGAAAAAATGATAAGGTCACCTCAGTTAGTTGGTCTTGATGCTAGGGATGATATTTACTCAATGTTGCCTAATAGCATTCGGTCTTCTTTAAGGCGTCGGTTAAAAGGTATCGGGTTTTCAGCAAGTGATCCTGCCCTAGCAGGCGAATGGAAGGAAGCATTAGGGAAAATATTAGGATGGTTGTCACCATTAGCACATAATATGATGAAATGGCAAAGTGAAAGAAGCTTTGAGCATCAAAATTTGTTGCCGAAAACCGGTGTCCTTTTATTGCAAACACTTTTTTTTGCAGATCAAGAGAAAACTGAAGCTGCTATAACTGAGCTATTAGTTGGATTAAACTACATTTGGAGGTTTGAAAGAGAGATGAATGCTAAAGCATTGTTGAACTGTACTAATTTCAAGAATATGCAGCAGCATACAAGTTAAGCAAAATGTTATTAGTCCAAATTTTGTAATACTTTTTTTTTGTAAGTTTGATTATTTTTGGGTGGGTGGGGTTAGTAGTATTGATTGGTATGTAAATTGATTGAGCTTTGAGACTAATTCAGATCTTGAAAGATTTGTTTGTATGCTCCCTAACATGATATTTGTATATTAGTATATTCAATGGTTGTAAAAGTTTCTGTTGAATTAAATCTCATAAAATAATGGATGATGTTTGGATATGTTTCAGCAATCACATGAGATTTGATTCTCTTGTTATACAGATCTACTACATATTTTACATAACCAATGCTGGTAATTTTATTGTAACCTTGATGTAAAAAGTTATGTGCTTTTGCAGTGTTAATCAAGGTTGCAGCTGATTATCTGAATTTCAGTCTATACAATTTATCTTATTGTGCAAGGGTTTAAGGTTGCTATAAAGAGTGCTATTTGTATGATCAACCAATCAAACTTAACAAAACGCAAAAATAACCTGCGCCAAGTGTCGTAGTTGTAACACATAACCTATTTGTGAGACGTTAAGATCCACATCACTAAAAACACATTTTTAGGTCGCCAGTGAACGAGTCTTGAAAGGGTCATGGAATACGTCGGAAATATCATCTGCATGTTTTAGCAAAAGGAATAATAAAGGTTAAAGAGTCAATAGGTGTACTAAGATTTATGATTTTCTTGATCTTAAAGAGTAGTAATATGATTATCATATACTTTTTGACATAATCAAGTATTTATTTTTGAACAAGAAATTATGTTATAACTAAATGTTGTCTTCAGCCTTAGTAAGTACAATTAGGTTTTCTTGATGAATTTTTCAAGATTAACTTACCAATTCTTTTAGTAGAAAAAACAAAAATTTTAGGGGACTTTTATAAAATGCTGATAGGATAAACTAGAGATTTCCGGTATGAATCGTATCGCGAATGTTATTTATTGGGTTGCGTAGACTTTTAGATGTGAACAAACCTTATAACTACAAACTAAATCATTTTCAAAATTTATACGACACAAGGTCTTACATTTTTTAAAAGAACATTGTAATTTACTTTTTGTTACACACTTACACATCATAAATCTAGTTCAAATCTTCCCAATATCAAAACGTTATGGGCTTGTTTGGTAGCCCATTTCTATCTAGTGGGCCCCCTTGAATATTGTCTTGCAGAACAAATCTTGTTGATATGAACCTTTACCACACAATTTTTTAAAAATTAATTTGATATCAAAATTATCTTGATATTCCTGTTAACTAATACGATTTAAACACTAATTAGTTCGTTGGTATTATCTTTATCGACTTTGAATAAAATCTTGAGCTTCGTGGATCTTTCTTGTAGTCATTAAGATTTGATTAAAAAGCCAAGGTATAAAACATGTTTTTATTTGCATTATGTTATTTTCTCTAAGAATATATCATCCAAGAAAAGTTTGAAGTTTATTCCATATGGATTTCTTTCACCCTATTTTGGATACGTGAAGATTTTTCATTTATTAAACATGCCAATTCAAATAAAGTGTTTAGAATATCTAAACAAAATATAAAGGGAATCCATACGATATTATGCTTCCTCCATTACAGAGACCATAAGCTTTTTACTTAAAAATTCCTACTATTCAAAAGTTGCTTCGCCTTTTGTAACTCGATTTTTTGTGTTCTCCTTCAATTTTTTGAATAATCCATACATGAATCCGAGTTGAACAAAGTTTGCTAACATGTAAAACAATAAGCAGTTTGTATCATTGTATTTATAATAGAAACTTTATTGTATTAAATCAATATTGTCATACAAAAAAAGTATAACAATAAATCAAAGATACATGCACTATATCAACACTAACCTACGTAAACACTAAATAAAAGTATCATCAAACACATTTAGGATCTAACTTCACTAAAAAAGAAGTTATAACCTAAACTCCAATTTATCAGCTACACAAACAGGGTTGTGTTTCTCCAAAACGACACGACCAGCAGCCTTGAAGTCGAATTTACACGCATGTGTTTCAGGCATCCGATGCAACCCACAGAAGCTCTCACCACACCTACACGAAAAAGCAACCAACCCGACACGTTTGTCACAAACATGGCATCGGTTCTTTTTCTTAATAGCTTCGTTACTGTCATTTTCCACAGGTTTTTGATTATCTACATTATTATTTACACCAAGAATTTTAGGTACTTCGGATGGTGCTTTCTTCTTTAGCAAGTCGGCTTTATAGCAACTAGAGCAAAAGTCTCCTGTTTGTTTGTTCACGTAAAACCCGCAGCCGGTTTTGCAAAGTGGAGGTGTTGTTGATTGATCGAGCTCTTCCTTCATCGATGGCATCTTTGTTGTTCGTAGTTGTGTCGAAGGTTTTTGCATGAAAGATAAAGTTGTGAATGAATGAATGAATATTGTACGTTTGGTTTGGTGTTTGGAGTATATATAGGTTACGGGAATAGGGGGTCGAATTTATAGAAGTGGATAAGGTGCATGAGTTGTATTATGGTTCGAACTTTATATGGGCATTTTAGAAGATTCTAGAAGCCTCGCTACTCTTTTGCTTGTTTGAATCAAAATTGGATATGATTGATGCCAAAAGTTCTTTATAGATCCAATTTTTACTATAGAATTTTAGCCACTCATTTTTTTTATCAAAATAAAAAAAATAAACTTCCACCCTTTTTTTAAAACTTAAATATCTCGCAAACCGTAAATCGTCAAGCTACAAAAAAAAAATACCATCGCGACGAGAATTAAATTATCTTTCTATAGACATACATTATTATATACTTTCGACGAATTTTTTTTTTGATGAACTTTTTTTTTTCAAATTTTCCGCCCAGAAAAATCATATAAATCATATATGATTCGTTAAAATCAAATCATATATGATTTTTAAAAATCATATATGATTCGTAAGAATCACATATGATTTGATTTTAACGAATCATATATGATTTTTCTGGGCGGAAATTTTTAAAAAAAAAAGTTCGTCGAAAAAAAAAAGTTCGTCAAAAGTATATAACAATGCATATCTATAGAAAGATGATTTAATTCTCATCGCGATGGTATTTTTTTTGTAGCTTGACGATTTACCGTTTGCAAGATATTTTGTTTAAAAAAAAAGGTGAAAAATAAATATGGGTGAGTATGATTGGTTCATTGGTTTTATGCCAAATATGATATCTATATTGATCTCATCTCTATGATTCAATTGTTAATTTACAATTTCAATGTTGAGATAGGAAGGATTTTTCTTTTCAACTTTTGTAAGGTAAAGTGAAAGAAGTGCAAAATGAGCAACCTAATGGGCAACTTTGTTGTTTTCTCGCCTAAAGGCATTGCGAAGAGTAATCTAAATACGAAAAATATGTGGTTCATGGATTTCAATTTTAGATTTTATCATTGGTGTCTTCTTATAAAAACAAAAATCGTGTCAAATAAATTTTAACTAAATAAATTACCTTTTTATTATATATTAAACAACAACTATATAAATTTTAAATTTTGTTACATAATTTGTTACAAGCAACGAAAAATAAAGCTTATTCTCCCGCAATTATCAGCTAAACAAGTTGCTTTTCCAGAAAAAGACGGTGTTTGGATACACAACATGGAAGTGATTATGTAAATACTGCATTTGCAAGTCGTAGATGATTAGTCGTTAGTGTTTGGGTACACGACAACTGAATCCAATTTACATGTACCAACCACAAAACTGTTTATTCAAGGGTCATTTTGCATGTAAATTCTTAGGTATTATTAGCTGCCAACAGAAACTTATGTAACGTTCCAAATGTATGTAATATATCCTCTTATCAAGCATAATAATATTTGGCATGATTTTGTTATTATGTGGTACACAGAGTAAGACAACAAGACTACTTAAAATCTCATTACATAATTTGTTACCAGATGTTTACTTTAACCGCAGACCGGGGTCCTGGCGGCTTCCCAACAGAGCCCGAAACGCTTCTCTTTGAAGCGGTTTAGGTGTCCAATAACTGAAATTTAGCCAATTGACTTTCAAGAACAAAGTTGAGTGTAGAGTAGATGTCCAATACAAGCGATGTGGGAAGCAGAAAATTTTAAGCTATACTTATTTAATTTGTTTCAAAAACTCAACCATAAATTTGTTTCAAGAACTTTATTCCACTTTAATGAGTAATGGTTTCACAGTTTCTAAGCTACTGATTAGATTTCAAAACACTTGTAAGCTACACTTATAATGTGCTTCTCAATCAAAGGTCAAAGTCCAAACTTACTTTTTGGGACATTGTATTAGTGAAATTTCAACAAAAGTATACCTCCTAAACTCCTATTGATACGTATTTGGACTCTACTATCATAAAAGAATAAAATTTAATGATATGTCGTGGAAGCACATCGATCATGTGATTATGACTTCCACTCTACAGTTTTAAAACTCTGATCAAAATCAACACTTAGTTTTTTGTTTTCTCGTGGAATGTATTTTAAATAGTACTTCGTACAAATTACTAGTGACACGCGTGGGGAAATACAATATCTTACTTGTTCATAGCCCAACTCAATTTCATGCTTCTCACTTGGCATGCTGGTACATAGAATGTTTCGTTATAGATCTGTAGTTCAAAGTATTCTAGATATAAATAATGTTCGAGTCTTTGTGCAAAACGAACCAATTAAACCACCTTTCAAATTCATTACACCATTTTGGGACCTTTTAGAAGAAGATGTGGTTCGCTTCGTGCATGAATTCTTTCTATCAGGGATCTTCCCAAAAGGATGTAATTCGTCATTTATAGCATTGATTCCTAAGGTTCCTAATGCTAAATTTGGTTCCGATTTTCGCCCTATTAGTCTAATAGGGTGTCAATACAAAATAATTGGAAAATTTTTAGCTAATAGACTAAGTACGGTGATTGGAAGTTGTGTTAGCTCAGAACAGACAACATTTATAAAGGGTAGGAATATCCTAGATGGCCCCCTCATCTTGAATGAAGTTATTGCGTGGTATCGTAAACGTAAAAAACAGCTTATGTTTTCAAAGTTGATTTTGAGAAAGCATTTGACTCTATTCGATGGGACTTCCTTGATTTGGTTATGGAAAAGCTTGGCTTTGGTCTTAAGTGGCGATCTTGGATTCACGGTTGCCTTCGTAACGCTCGTTCCTCAGTTCTTATTAATGGGTTTCCTACTTCCGAGTTCGAGCTTTTTCGGGGCCTAAGACAAGGAGATCCTCTCTCTCCTTTTCTCTTTATTCTTGCTATGGAAGGGCTTCATGCGATCACGTGCAAATCTTTGGATATAGGCATTTTTAAAGGTGCTTCAATTGGGCAAGGTAATATGAATATTTCGCATCTTATTTATGCTGATGATGTTATATTCATTAGAGAATGGTCTCAGTCTAATGTTCATAACTTGCTTTGTATGCTTCGTTGTTTTTACTTGGTATCTGGGCTTAAAATAAATGTTCAAAAAAGTAATATTTTAGGCGTTTGTGTTTCTAATGAGGATGTTTCGGATATGGCCAAGCTTATTGGTTGCGGGGCTGCTAATCTTCCATTGNACATCTTCTTCTCTTGTGAGATGGCTAAAGATTTGTGGGCTTTGTTGGCTAGATGGTGGGAGCTTGTCATACCTGTTTGTGATAATCTTTCGGAGTGGGTTGTGTGGCTTAATTCCTCGCATTTATCAAATAAGGCGAAGAACTTTTTGGAAGGGGTTGGGGGAACTCTTTTATGGTCTATTTGGAGTTTTCGAAATCGGTTGATCTTCTCGATTCCTCCCCCTAAGAAGGCGGTTTTATGGGATACCATTGTTTCTCAATCGTTTCTTTGGATTTCATCTAGAAATCCTAAGCACAAGTTTAGTTGGGTAGGTTGGGTTCAAAATCTTTTAGCTTGTATTGCTTCCATGTAATTGTTCCTAGCTTTTGCTAGTTTTTAATAAAATCCCGCCGTTCAAAAAAAAAATTAAACCACCTTTCAATGTCATTTAAGAAAATACATTTTGTTTAATACTAAGTTGTGTGTGTCCACTTGGGTAACTCATCATATTTCTCCCAAATTAAAATTGGAAAAATAGTAAGAATGGAACCTACATTTGAATAGGTTCAATGGCTGTTTGAATCAAATAGAAAGCCAAAAATTATCACCTGGAATAATGATTTTACAGTTTCGTAAAAAGGGTAGTTAGAGTTGAGTTTGAATGGAGATAAATAAAGAACCCTCCTTAAAAGAAAGTAAGCAAATAGTATATACAAGTGTTGATGCATTTTCTTGGTAAAAAAAAATTGTGTTTTTATCCCACATTGGTAGTAGAATGAAAGATTTGTATCTTTATATACTAGAGTAATATTAGCTTGTTAAGTCGATGTTAATAGTATGTTATTGCTCACATATTGGATATTTGTATATATGTGTATATTATTTGTATATATGTGTATATATATATACAATCTTCTTATGTGTGAAAGCAATAACTTTTCTATGATTCATTCATTTTTCGTATTCGAAAAAGCTTTTGTTGCATATACTGTAATTCATTCATGCTTTTGTTGCGTTTAATACATGTTATTTTATGGGCGGTGTGTTACTGCACCTTATGCTTTTATTAAGAGTCTTATTTGTTGAATTTAAAGCATCCAACTTGTATACGTATATTTCGAACGTAATAAGATTTAACGCATCCGAGTATTACATGAATATTTTGAGATCACCAAAGGCTAGAATTTGTGCAAATTTCTAAGTCAATTTCGTCTCTAACTGCATCAGTTGATGATCAGTGGTGTATCATAAACAAATTATGCACGATACTGTTATTTAAATATGGATGGGCATTAAAAAAATGACACATAATACATAAAACTGACGTTACATATGCGTACACTTAATTTTGTTCCTAACACTTCCTTGTTTTATGTCATACTGACCATCAAGTTTTATACATATCGTCAATGTTATTACTTATTATCAAGTTTGTTGTAAAAGCTTTTGTTATTGTTAAAAAGCTTTAATTGTAGGTAATTGCTTCGTATACGAGTTTCCGAATTTGATAAGTTTTGATGATAACCCAATAGTGAATTACTTAAAGTTTTACTTGAGCAAGCATTACTAAGGTTTTTATTATTATAGTTGTGAGCTAATGGTTTTATTGTAAGTGTGTCTATTAAAACTTCAGTTTTATTGTAAGTTACTTTTTCTACATCAGTTTAGTAAGTTACTTCAATAGCTTGTCTTCATAAACAAAACTTAAGTTGGTCAAGGAAAGGTCGACAAAACTTTGCGAATGAAAAAAGTTCAATCAAACAGCACAATATCTCACGAGAAGGCGTAGGTTTTATTTGAGTTTAGTATCTATACATAAGAAGAATGAAAGGTAAGGTTTTTATATCATCCAAAATGACTGTTGTGACATTTTGTTTATTGCGTGTTTTTGTACCATATAGCGACTAACTAATGCTATAATGCAGTACTGTAGAGGTGCGTAGTGGTGTAACCTTTATGAAATAGAAAAACAGATGATCAATAACAATTTTCCTATTCATTTTGATCAGTCGCAACTGATATATGTTTGAAACACATGTTGGATGAGTCGCAACTGATATATGTTTGACACACGTGGTTTTAATGTTGTACCCCTGTAAGAGAACCAAGTGATCAAAATTCAATCCAAACAAAACTAATGACCTTCCTTACAGTACCCATTCATAAGTGTTTAACATTAACATCCTTTCTGTTTCCTATCTTTCGATTTTGATGATCTCACATATAAGAGTGAAAAAAACAAGTACATAATGTCTACTTAATGCAATGTTCATATAACATTGAACATAAAATGGAAGGTGCGCCTTAATGCAGACGATATAAAGTACTTGGTTCTACAACAGAACGACATCTAGTTTGGCAACAAATTCAGAACTTACGATGCTTCATCTGCATTATGCCATCCTTTGGCACAAGGTGGAATGGTCATGAACTCATCAAATTCCTTCACATGAATGTCACAACATTTCCACTGCAGCATATATGAATAATCGTTACAGACAAGCTATGCTAGAAAGTAATTAGAAAAGTAACGAGTTTTAAGATAACAAATAGTACAAAGGCGATAGTCTCACCCCTCTTAATCGGTCATGGAATACAGCAGGGCCAGGATGGTGATTACAAGCAGTCTCGTGGTTATCAATTTCTTTAAAAGTTTGACCACATCCCTTGTTTTTGCAAATCTGAGGTTGGTTTATGTCTACTATTTTCTTTGGCGGAGTTTTGACACTTTGCTGCAAATCTGAATTACCTTCCTCTGATGTAGATTGAACTTGAATTGAGGGTTTTGAAATCGCATTTTTCACTTGTGCACCTAAGCAGGTATAAAATGCAAGATTAGAAACTCCAGCAGACCAGCATGAACCATTCAACATATAAGTTTCTTTACTTAAACATTGGACTACATAATACAGTAGTCCTTTCAAGTATAATATATATATTCAAGGTTCAAGGTCTTAAATGTGAATCGCCAAAATTAGTATATGGAAGGACCATTAAATATCTTCCATAACAATAGGCCAATAGCCTTAGTTGAATGAAAAATAAAGCATATTCTCCCGCAATTATCAACTAAACAAGTTGCTTTTCAAGATAAGACAGTGTTTGGATACACATTATGGAAGTAATTATGTAATTACTGCATATGCAAGTCGCACATAATTAGTCGTTAGTGTCTGGCTATACAACAACTGAATCTAATTTACATGTGCCAGCCACAAAACTGTTTATTGCACGTAAATTCTTAGATACTTATAATCTGACCAAAGAAACTAAATAATGTATCACATTAACTTTCAAAACACATGTAAATTAGATACTGATTATCTGATTATAACTAGTTCACTACTTCTATGAGCAAAACACATCTGGAAGTCTGGAACTATCTCTTGCAGCCTGTTTTTGTAAGCTGATTATTATATTCGGGTTATAATGTATCACATTAAATTTCAAAACACAGTGCCAAACACCCCTTAAATACATTAAAGATGAATTAACCAAGTTAAGTCGAGATTGGATAAATACCATGGTCTGAGCAGAAGAATCCTTGACGGCACCTAGGGCAAGCGTCTTTAGCTGACACATTAGTTGCAGGAGCCGATGTTTTAACTGCCGGCTTAGGGGCAGCAGCAGCCTTTGCTAAGACTGGCTTTTCAGTTGTGTGTTTACCTGTCTTGCATCTTAAATGAGAAAAACAAGTCATTAACTGATATTGCTAACATGGCATAACACATCAATATACATAGGCAAGTGTAATCAGTGTGAATTGAACTAGCAGTCATTAGATAAATTGTCTGTCACAATGACAACTAGTCCACTACTAAGCCTCGATACTAAGCCAATGGAATTTTTGCCTCGACATTGAGCAGCTGGTGCATTTACCAGACACTTCACTCGGCGTCAAATATTATACAAACGATATATGGTGACAAATGTAGGCTACCATTTGTGAGAGAGAAAAAAAAAAAAAAAAAAACCCCGGAAACCTCAAACCTCCCACTCCCAAAATACATTCATTTGATTGATAAACAAGAATATATGTAGACGCATTGATGCCTATGAATGCCAAAAACTTTCCCATAATGTGGCAGAAACGACAATGCCAACTTGCATGTAAGAGTTCGACCGTATCTCACAAGAAGCAGCATAATCATTTGTGCATAATTATAAAGGAATTATAACTGCACATCTACATTCTTATTTATAAAGATATCAAAAGTTTGTTCATCCATCAATGCGGGACAAACTCAACCTACTTTTCTTTCATTAAGTTTCATATCCAACCACTTAATTTTGGCGTTTGGGGACTCAATATTGCATTTACAACAACTTTGTTTTTGACACGTTATATATCTTTACTAAGCTCACTTCGAAGAGCATGTAACCCAATAAAATGCCGTCAATATAGATCATGGTGCAAGTTTATAATTATGTGTGTTCCAAGTTGATGAAAATTATGGGACCTAATGGTTAGGGTTAACCTTTGGCTTATTAATCATAAAATTAGCCATAATGTTCCACATTTGTAAGATAATTTGCCTATGAATCACTCATATAATCTTTTGTTTATGAAACTAACTTAAAATCCTAAAAGAGGCAAGAAATTGATTTATTTGGTGATATGAGGTAACTAAAAATTCAGCCTCGTTGACGGGGTCGGGGACACATATCAGATGTAATTTACGTACCCTGGAATTTCGAGAAATAAGCTGAAATCGTGACTCTTCTTTTTGCAACAGCTCCACTCTTTCATACCATCGTGAAACAAAGGCTGAAAAACAAGTTGTTTTCATTTGTTCAATATATAAATTGAAATTCAAGATGAAAAACAACAATCAATTAGGTATATGAAAGAAACTTACTCCCTGAAGCAATGAGAATGCGCAGTTGGTAAAAGCAAATCCCATGCACAGAATAGAAACACATTAGACCTTTATTGCAAAGGAACTGATTCAAAGACAAAATCCGTAATAACAATAGGACTAAAGAGAAAAACCAAATAGGAAGACAGTGCTGAATATAAAAGTTTCAAGACACAACTCGCCAAAGTGACAATGCATATATCTTATAAACAAAACAAACAATTTCAGAACATACTGTTGACCCAATTGTAATCATAAAGTTTGGTAAATGGACCTATGACAGGATAATCAAATAAAAATGACGAGTTAACTACTTCGTATTACTTATACTACCCACTCCGGGGTGTCTTAGTGGCAAAACTCTTATGACTATCAACACCAAAAATGTGACAGGTCTCAATTTCAGCTCCTACCAGGCAAAAAAAACAGTAGTGTAATTTTTTTTATTTTTTTTAATATCTTGTCCCCTTAATGAACCAATTTGTAGTGTAGTTTCTAAAAATGATCAATGTCCGCCCCCTAGCTAAAAAAACATTGTTTAAACTTAAACTTGAGCTTATTATTATTTTTTTTAATAGGATTGGAATCTTAAAAAACATACTAGAATAAACATTGTGCAATGAATCAATTACAAAAGGAAGATGATGATTTAGGTTAGAAGGATGACTGACGGAAGCATGATAAGTGCAGGAGTCATCAGGGTTATTGTCTTGAGTGAAAGTGGCGTCACACCCGATCCTCTGGCATCGAAGAACAACCTCCTCACTCGCCATTAATTATTCTCTTTTGCTTTTGATTCGATGAATTGATCTCCACCCCACCGTCGTGACTCTAGAAGTCTCAAGTCGTACTAAAAGTCTTTGATTCGATGGACTTATTATGCTCCACTGCGTGTATCGGGTTTTAGCTAATACTTTGTAAGTTTATAGCCCAATAGCTTTGTTTCAGCTCAGTAGTGGATTTCAAAGCCCAAACCCTTTTCTTAAATTTGGTTTAACATTTTCTTTTTTCTTTTTTTAACAAATCCTAATAAAATTTGGTGCATCATAATCTAGAACCTGGATCCATTGAGAAGGATTTTTAAAAACGATAAATTTTAACTTCGATTCAAATTTTTCAAGTATAGAACTCATATTAATATGATTCTAATCCAAAATGTGTAAAAATAAATTGAATTAATGTTAAAAATTTCACGATTTTGCCATATAAATATCATTGTGAATCATCTGTTAAATTTAATGAATCATTATCACAACTCGATTTATAGAAAGATTTGTGAATCAAATTTGTAATTTATAAAATAATAAAAAAAATATATATATATATATGACTCAATAGCTTAAACGAAGATTTCTCAATCTTAAAACCTTCTCAATGGAACCAAAACCTCATAATCTGTTCCTAATGTTTGGTGGGCAAGTAGCACTAAAACGAAACACTGTGACTAAGTTGATGTAAATACTAGACGAGTATTCGTGTAAAACGACGATGTATAGCGGCAATTAATTATACATACGAACTTGTGATTTTGGTATGACTTTAATACAACACTTCCTCGTTTAATTGTAACAATTAAAATTTGATGCTTTGAGGATCGAACAATATTTTAAAGTTTAAGTATTTGTGTATTTTGTTAACATTTTAGATAGATGAATCTAAGCTCTAGTTTTGGTTGCTTAAGCTTTAGCTATTTCGCTAAACACGCCCGAAGTCGTTAACAAGCTACAGCTTATTATAAACTTACGTAAAACGGTTTAGGAAAACGTTTGAAAATCTAAAAACTTGTAATTTATGGTGTGGTGATATGAACATCCACGTGGTAAAAGATAAGTATATTCAAGGAAGGAGCGTGTTCTCCACAAGTACACTATCTCCTCTCCCCATTTTACCAAACATAATATTCTACCAAACCAAAACACAGACATTCAACGATGGCTAGCAGCATGACTGGAGTTACACTTCCATTCACCTTATCACCATCATCCCTCAAAAGATCAAGCACAGGCAGCAGAATTTCCACACGTCGCATGGTGGTTGTGAGAGCAGAAGGCGGTGCTGGTATAAACCCTGACATCAGGAAGACTGAAGATAAAGTTGTTGATGCTGTCGTTGTTACTGAACTTGCTAAACCTTTGACTGCTTATTGCAGGTTTATGTTTGCTCAACCTTATTATTATATACTACTCCGTAACTTATAGTAACAACTATCTCCTTGATTAATCTCGTATGTTTTTTTACAAAAACCGAACACATGAACTTAAGTTTTGTATACATAAAGTTGCACATGACTTAAAAATTAACACCATGAACTTTCCTAATATGTTGAAAAAGGTGGCGTAGTGACAAAAGACTTGTGAAAAGAGAGGGTTTTACCCGGTTTGAGTACGTGTGGCGGTGGGTTCAAAGTTTGCAAACCCTTGAATTAGTCGGCTAACAGGTCGGAAACCATCGTTAACCAAAAAAAGAAACAAACAAACATAGGGCTCTTTGGCAGTGTGTTGTGAAAGTGATTCTAAATAATGTAGAGTCCTTTTGTAGAGTGTTCAGCGAAATTCTAGTCAGTTTATACTTTTAGATGTGCAATGACCCTAAACAATCATATAATCCGAGTTAGTTTCGTTGCATTTGCTCTTATACTTATCATCGAAAACTGATGTGTGACCCACTTATTTAGACACTAAGGATCAAATGATCACCCTTAAAATGCAATGCCAAACCTGGATTTAACCCAAGCACCGATTCTATCAACAGTACTTTGTTGCTCACTTGCTCACACCTAAAATTAACCTATAAGACACTTGGAGGGTGTTTGGGGTTGCATTTTGACGCGGCTTTAAGAACCAGCTTGCTATCTACTGCTGCAAAACGCATTTCTTGAAAAGCAAATTCTCTATCAAATTACCCCTAAACTATAGTGTGCTCAAAAGATATTAACGTGCATACTTGCTGTTGAATATATGGTCTATTTCGAGTTGAAACCATTTACTTTTAAAAAGTGTGACTAAAACAGTCTAGTTCATTACCAGTTGACAAAAATAGTCTTATGTTGCCTTTATATTCTCTTCTCTCTGAATATTGCTCTTTAGCAAGGCTGCAATTTTGCTCTGTGGTTTGTTACTCTGCTTTGAATTCAAGAAGTCTCAATTTCGTATGATGCAATTGATATCATGTGTGATTATCCATCCAAAGGACTGCTAAATATCAATTTAAAATTGCAAATTGATGATCTTTAGTCTGAATGAATTTGTATCAGTTGTCAATCTTTAGGAGACTATCTGATAATGACTTGTGATTGTATAGGTGTTGGAGGTCCGGGACTTTTCCACTGTGTGATGGTAGCCATGTAAAGCACAACAAAGCTACCGGCGATAATGTTGGACCTCTATTATTAAAGAAGCAATAGAAGCTTATGGTACGTATGAAGTTATGAGCATGTTTTTTACGTGCTTAATCACCTCTAAATATAAATGTTGAGACCTATATTTGCATGAATCTTTCGTATAGAGCATGCCCAGCAATGTATTTGACATTCATTCCAATCTGGCTTATTTTGAGAACATGTTTGCTTGTTGATTTGGTGTAATATTGTTCTGTATCAATATGGCCAATTTACTGAATTACATACTTCTAAACTAGTTGAGATGGGCTGAAAACATGAATGTTAGAACGGGTTATACGGGTTAAGTTGTAGCTTCTTGGTTCACCAATGTGTAACCNTTTTTTTTTTTTTTTTTTTTTTTTTTTTTTAAAGGTAATGTTTCATGCTTTTCTCATTCTCAACACCATCCGGTAAAAGCCCAATCGTTAATGAGCTGAAAATTTGTTGCCTTTCTAAGTCAATTTAAGTCAATGAAACGTAAAATGCAACTAAAATGTAAGATGTTTTTCGAATAAGAAAAATAACTAACAATATGATTTCTTAAACTCTTAGAACAAGATCGTTTGGCAGAATTGTATAAAACTAATGAACGTATTGTATTAGTACTAGCACAGCACCCGTGCGTTGCAGCGGCGGGTATTCTGTGACTAAATTTAGGCGTCAACAAAATAACAATGACAAACTGATTAACCGGAGAAAAAAATTATTCTTGTCCGACTCAGTTCACCCGTTTTTACCGGTTTCGACTCGCCCTCTCCGTTCTGTTATGAACGGTTTTTATTGGCTAACCGAACCGACGGCGACTTCGGATTCCGGTTGAATCCGTTGGTCAATGTGCATAATAACATACGTGTCATCAACTTGTTAGCATATAAAATGTATAAAGCGTTTTGTGTTTTATTTGTTTGTACAATATGCATAATAACATGTATTTTTTTATTACAGGGGTGTTTTAAAAATAATATTAATTAGTGTGTTTAAAGTCGTATTCTTAATTTTAAGATTTTGATATGTGTGTTTAATTGATTTGTACCAAGTGCTTTATATGTTGTATGTCTTAATCTTTAACTTTTGATATTTAACGTGTTTAAAATATTTAATATTTCAAAATTGTGTTTAATTTACTGGTAAATTTTGCTATGTTAGTTGTATTACTTAATTTTAAGACATTTAATGTTAGAAAAATCCTTTGTGCTTTATAAGATAGTTGGATACCTTTCAATCAGTCGATATGGGTTGTAAAAAGAAAGAGAGTGATTATAAGTTAGTATATTTTATAAGAGAAATGATCGGTAGATCTGAATATTGTGTCTAATTTCATGACTAAACTTACATTGCATCATCATATTGGTTACAACTAAGGGACCTACTATTTTACAAGCCAATAAACTATTGGCACACATTTTTAAGCATGAAATTAGACACATCTTCAATCCTCTCAATCATTTCTCATTTTACAAATAAGGTGCAATTAGGAAAAGAAAATGTTAATAATTAAAGAATAAAAGTTATGTATCCATGTAGAATGTAAATTNTTTTTATTACAGGGGTGTTTTAAAAATAATATTAATTAGTGTGTTTAAAGTCGTATTCTTAATTTTAAGATTTTGATATGTGTGTTTAATTGATTTGTACCAAGTGCTTTATATGTTGTATGTCTTAATCTTTAACTTTTGATATTTAACGTGTTTAAAATATTTAATATTTCAAAATTGTGTTTAATTTACTGGTAAATTTTGCTATGTTAGTTGTATTACTTAATTTTAAGACATTTAATGTTAGAAAAATCCTTTGTGCTTTATAAGATAGTTGGATACCTTTCAATCAGTCGATATGGGTTGTAAAAAGAAAGAGAGTGATTATAAGTTAGTATATTTTATAAGAGAAATGATCGGTAGATCTGAATATTGTGTCTAATTTCATGACTAAACTTACATTGCATCATCATATTGGTTACAACTAAGGGACCTACTATTTTACAAGCCAATAAACTATTGGCACACATTTTTAAGCATGAAATTAGACACATCTTCAATCCTCTCAATCATTTCTCATTTTACAAATAAGGTGCAATTAGGAAAAGAAAATGTTAATAATTAAAGAATAAAAGTTATGTATCCATGTAGAATGTAAATTAATGGGGAAAAAATTAAAAAGTAAAAAAATATATATATATATATATATATATATATATATATATATATATATATATATATATATATATATATATATATATATATATATATATATATTAACTTAGTAAAAAAGAAAAACATTTTCCTTTTTGCAAGGTAGAAAATGAAACTGTTCATACTTCATACATAAAACCTAAACCATTGGCCTTTCAGCACTCATTTTACAAGATTTGAGTTTAACTATTAGACTTTTTATAGTTGAATCGGCTGTGGATGGTAACAAAAAGGCTAACAAATAGGTTAAAAAAACCAAACCTAGCCTTTAATTTACATCCGCAGCAAATTCAACCACAATAAAGAAAAGTTTAGAACATACAACTTATGTACCAAGAGTTGTTCGGTTCCTAAATGATTGGGGGCGCTTTTTATAGCCAACCATGCACGCAAACATTCTCTACATCAGTCGATGTGGGTTAAGTTGAAAAAAAGATAAAAAGGTAATTTTTAATTGTGTTAAATTTCACTTTGGTAGTCTTTCCTTTTCTTTCCTCTCTTACATAGAATGAAAATTTACGGGCTGATGAACACATTTGTTTCCTTTCATGTAGTCTTTTGTTTGTTAATTATGTCCTCGATCTTTTGAAATATTATTCTAAGTAATATGACTAGGTTTATGTAGAAGTTCAACTTTGGCGACATCAAGCTAGCTAGAACAAAGATATGAAATCTCGACTTAATGTGCAACACTGTGTGCTGACCATATGTGTCAGAATTAGTATAATGTTTTTTTGCATGCCATTTCATGGTTAGCATTAACGCAGTCTAATGTTACCCTGGGATGATTTGCGGTGAAAACAAGATATCAGATGTTAACTTTTTTTAACTTCTATTATTTGGAAAATTAGCTATTCGGACGGTGTGTTTGGAAAGATATGAAATCTTGACTTTTTTTAAACTGAGGCTTTGTGAGCTGAAAACATGAATGTTAGAACGGGTTATACGGGTTAAGTTGTAACTTCTTGGTTCACCAATGTGTAACCGATTTAACCTCGTGGTTCTGAGGCCGATTAAACTATAAAACTGATAAACCTCTAAAAACATCTTTAAGTGTGTGGTCACCTCGGGTTTTTATATCACTTATGTATGTATGGCAATCTAACTAACATAATGTATCATCATTGACGGTGTTTTTCTTTTATTAAAGGTAATGTTTCATGCTTCTCTCATTCTCAACACCATCCGGTAAAAGCCCAATCGTTAATGAGCTGAAAATTTGTTGCCTTTCTAAGTCAATTTAAGTCAATGAAACGTAAAAATGCAACTAAAATGTAAGATGTTTTTCGAATAAGAAAATAACTAACAATATGATTTCTTAAACTCTTAGAACAAGATAATGTGACAGAACTGTATAAAAGTATAAAAATAATGAACGTATCGTATTAGTACCAGCAGGGAACTCGCGCTGTGATTAAAATTTAGGCGCCAACAAAATAACAATGACGAACTGATTAACCGGAGAAAAAAATTATTCTGGTCCGACTCAGTTCACCCATTTTTACCAGTTTCGATTGGTCCTCTCCGTTCTGTTACGAACGGCTTTTATTGGCTAGTTGAACCAATGGTAACTTCGGATTCTGGTTGAACCCGTTGGTCCGGTCCGGTTTTGAAAATCATATGTATCATCAACTTGTTAGTATATAAATTGTATAAAGCTTTTTGTGTTTTATTTGTTTGTACAATGTGCATAATAACATGTATTTTGTTATTATAGGGGTGTTTTAAAAATATTATTAATTAATGTGTTTAAAGTTGTATGCTTAATTTTAAGATTTTTATATTTGTGTTTAATTAATTAAGTGCTTTATATGTTGTATGTCTTAATTTTTAACTTTTGATATTTAATGTTAGGAAATTAAGTTTTAAAAATATTTAATATTTTGAAATTGTGTTTAATTTACTGGTAGATTTTGCTTTGTTAGTTGTGTTACTTAATTTTAAGACATTTAATGTTAGAAAAGTCTTTTGTACTTTATAAGATAGTTAGATACCTTTCAATCAGTTGACGTGTGTTGTAAAAAGAAAGAAAGTGATTATAAGTTAGTATATTGTATAAGAGAAATGATCGAGAGACCTAAATATTGTGCCTAATTTCATACCTATACTTACTTGGTACCATAATATTGGTTACAACTATTTTACAAGTCAATAAACCATTGATACACATTTTTAAGCATGAAATTAGACACATCTTTAGTCCTCTCAATCATTTCTCATTTTATAGATAGGGTGCAATTAGTTGGGAAAAATGTGAATATAATGAATAAAAGTGATATAGCCATGTTAAAAAATAATAATAATAATAATTTAAAAAAAAAAAAAAAAAAAAAAAAAAAAAAAAAAAAAAAAA
>LBNU01028779.1:21456-33180 GCA_014162995.1 Artemisia annua | reverse complement strand
TATATATAAATTTCACTCGTAAAAATAGCATTTAATATAACGCAATACCTTTTATTCACGTTTATTTATATACTAATCGTACGGGAAATTACGAGAGGCTACAGTACATACCCCTTACAGTGAATTCCGTCCCGGAATTTCAGTTTAAAATAGTTGCCAAGGGTGTCTATGAAAAGAGATGTGGGTACTTGGTGCGAATCTGATCCTCGCGTTCCCATGTATACTCCGGTCCTCGCTTTGAGTTCCAATGAACTTTGATGATAGGAATACGGTTTTGTTTCAGTTGTTTGACTTCCCTATCCATGATTTCTACCGGTTCCTCGGTGAAAACGAGTTTGTCATCAAGTTGTATTTCTTTCAATGGAATGACAAGAGATTCATCGGATAAACACTTCTTAAGGTTTGACACATGAAAAGTGTTGTGAATTCGGCTAAGTTCCTCAGGTAGTTCAAGTTTATATGCCATGGGTCCTATCCTTTCTAGGATGTTGAATGGACCGATGTACCTTGGGTTCAACTTTCCACGTTTTCCAAAACGTACTGTTCCATTCCACTGGGAAACTTTTAACATGACTCTATCTCCGATCTGAAAATCCATGGGTTTTCGCTTTAGGTCGGCGTAACTTTTCTGTCTATCCCTTGCAACTTGTAAGCGCTGTTTGATTTTTATAACCTTCTCGGTAGTCTCATGAACTAGATCCGGTCCAGTGAGTTGCACTTCTCCAACTTCTGCCCAACAAATGGGTGATCGGCACTTTCTACCATAAAGTGCTTCGAATGGTGCTGCCTTAATGCTGGCATGATAACTGTTGTTGTATGAGAACTCTGCTAATGGTAAGTGCTTATCCCAACCTTTTTCGAAGTCTATGACGCATGCGCGTAGCATATCTTCTAAGGTTTGAATTGTTCTTTCACTTTGTCCATCAGTTTGTGGGTGATATACAGTACTCATATCCAGTTTTGTTCCTAAAGCTTTCTGCATAGATTTCCAAAAATGTGACGTGAAACGACTATCACGATCTGAGATGATAGAAATTGGCACTCCATGCCGTTACACTATTTCTTTCAGATATATCTGAGCAAGTGTGTTCATCTCATCGGTTTCTTTGATTGGTAAGAAATGAGCTGATTTCGTGAGACGATCAACGATGACCCATATCGTATCGTAGCCAGTAGAGGTTTTGGGAAGTTTGGTAATGCAGTCCATTGTAATACGTTCCCATTTCCACATCGGGAGTTCTGGTTGGATGAGTAATCCAGATGGTTTCTGGCATTCTGCCTTTACTCTAGAACATGTTAGGCATTTGCTCACGTATTCAGCGATGTCGGCCTTCATGTTTGGCCACCAATACAGTTTCTTGAGATCCTGGTACATTTTGTCGGAACCTGGATGTATGGAATATTTTGATTTATGAGACTCATGCATGATGAGATGACGAATACCTCCAAAAAGAGGGATCCAGCTTCTTTCTTTGAAACAAAGCATTCCATTTGATCTTTTCACAAAACCGTTTTTGTTCTCCGGCATACCAAAAATCTTTTTCTTTGATCGGTTTTCTTTCTTGAGAGCTTCGCTCTGGGCGATAAGAATTTATGATGGAAGGGGTGAACAAATAGTCATACCTAATGATCTAACTCTGAGAGGTTTTTGTCTTTCTTTCCGGCTTAACGCATCTGCTACTACATTAGCCTTTCCTGGGTGATAACGGATTTCAAAGTCATAATCGCTGAGTAATTCTAACCAACGGCGTTGTCTCATGTTTAATTCTTTTTGGTCCAGAATGTGTTGGAGACTTTTGTGGTCAGTAAATACAGTACACTTGGTGCCGTATAAATAGTGTCTCCATAACTTAAGAGCAAATACTACTGCTCCTAGTTCTAGATCATGGGTTGTGTAGTTTTCCTCATGTTTCTTCAGTTGTCGTGAGGCATAAGCTATCACTTTATTCCGTTGCATCAAAACTGCGCCTAGACCATGGTACGAAGCGTCACAATATACTATGAAGTCTTTGCTTCCTTCAGGCAATGCTAGTATGGGTGCTTCACAAAGCTTTTGTTTTAACAGTTGGAAAGTTGATTCTGCTTCTTGTCCCCAGATATACTTTTCATTCTTCTGAGTCAATTTGGTAAATGGTTTTGAGATTTTAGAGAAACCTTCAATAAATCTCCGGTAGTAACCTGCAAGACCTAAAAATTGACGTATTTCTGTGGGAGTTGTAGGTGATGACCAGTCCTTAACGGCCTCTATTTTTGCAGGATCCACGTGAATACCTTGACTATTGATGACGTGTCCCAAAAATTGCACAGTGGGAATCCAAAAATCACATTTTGAGAATTTAGCATACAGCTTTTCCTTCCTAAGTAACTCTAGGATAGTTCTCAAATATTTGGCATGTTCTTCTTTGTTATGAGAGTAGATCAGAATGTCGTCTATGAATACTATCAAGAATTTGTCCAAATATGGTTTGCATACTCGGTTCATTAGGTCCATAAACATTGCGGGTGCGTTTGTTAGACCAAATGGCATCACTTGAAATTCGTAGTGTCCATAACGTGTTCTGAATGCTGTCTTGGGAATATCTTCCTCCCAAACTCTTAGTTGATGGTATCCCGACCTTAGATCAATTTTCGAGTATACGCTCGATCCTTGCAATTGATCAAACAGATTGTCGATTCTGGGTAAGGGATATCGGTTCTTCACAGTGAGTTTGTTCAATTCTCGGTAATCTATGCACATTCGGAATGATCCGTCTTTCTTTTTAACGAATAGAACCGGGGCTCCCCAGGGTGATGAACTTGGTCGAATGAAACCTTTGTCGGACAATTCCTTCAGTTGTTCCGATAATTCCTCCATTTCAGAAGGTGCTAACCTGTAAGGTGTTTTTGCCACTGGTGCCGCTCCAGGCACTAGTTCAATCTGAAATTCTACTTGACGGGTTGGTGGAAGACCGGGCAAATCTTCAGGGAATACTTTAGGAAATTCCCTAACGATAGGTACGTCTTGAAGTTGTTTTTCTGCCGACTTATTATCCGTTACATGAACCATGAATACTTGACATCCTTCGTTCATGTGTTTCATCGTTCTAAGGCATGAGATGATTCCGTATCGGTTTTTACTCTTGTCGCCATGGACAATGAGGATTTCATCCTTAAGAGGGATGTGTACGGCTTTCTTGTCACAATGAATTCTAGCATGATGTTTGGATAACCAATCCATGCCGATGATAGCATCAAAACTACCGAGTTGGACAGGCATCAGGTCAATGGGAAAAGGTTCTCCTTTGAGAGTTAAGGTACAATCTTTCAGGACAGTGTTGGTGCTATTAAGTTTCCATTTGCCATTTCTATTTCGTAAGTGGTGTTTAGCTTAGAAGGGGTAGAGTTAACGAAAGGGGTAAATGTATCTGACACGAAACTTTTATCCGCTCCTGAATCAAATAATATTCTAGCATTATGATGATTTAATAAGAACGTACCCGTGACGACGTCAGGGTTTTGTGGTGCGTTGTCATTTCCCATTACGTATGCTCTTGCTCGTGCGTTGTTTTGACCATTTCCTTTTGGACAGCGATTTCTGAAGTGTCCCGTTTCTCCGCATGAGTAACATGTTGGTGCTACGTTTTGTAGGTTGCTGCCGGTAGCAGGGCTCCTACAATCCTTTGTGGCATGACCTATCTTTTGGCATTTTTGGCATTTTACCGTACAAACACCATTGTGGTGGAGCTTGCATCGGTTGCATTGTGGCTTTAGACCTTGGTATCCATTGCCATTTGTTGCCGTATAAGCCTTAGGAGGCTCTTGTCGTTGGTTTTGCTGTTGACGATGAGCGTTCTTATTCTGGTGGTATTGTTGGTTGTTCCTGTTGTTGTTGTTGTGATGGTTGTTGTTGCGATGGCTGTTGTTGTAATGGTCGTTGTTCTGATGGTGGGTGGTTCTCTTGTCATCTAACTTTCTTTTGAGTTCATTGCACTTAACTTCACGGTCCAGAAGTTTCTGTGCTAACTCCATTGCGAGTTCTAGTGATGGTGGGTTAGATGCTGTGACGTTTCCTTCGATGCTTCGGGGAAGACCCTCAACATATTTCTCCAGAGTTTTCTCTAAATCTGGCACGATGGAAGGACACAACGCCTTAAGTTCATGAAATCTCCTGTTGTAAGCCTTGAGATCAATTCCTTTGACTGCAAGGGTATGGAACTCATCTTCCAATTTCCTTAACTCGGATCGAGGACAGTATTTCTTTAGGATTTTGGCTTTGAATTCCGTCCAAGAGAGTCAGTATGCTGCTTCGGTGCCTAAGGTTTGAGTTGTAGCGGTCCACCAAGATAGAGCGTCATTCATTAAGGTTCATGTGGCGAACGTGACCCTGTTGTTCTCTGAACATCCACTCCTTTGGAATACTGTTTCACATCTCTCGAACCAATGGGCGAGTTCAGTTACTCCTTCAGTACCCAAGTACGTTGGTTGACAAGCCGTGAAGTCTTTATAGGTACATTGGCGAGGTGCGGGTGCGACATTCCTTGCCGGTTGCGTGCCAGCACCTTCATTTCGGGCAGTAGCTGCTTGTTCGGCTAAGGCTGCGTTGATTCCGTCGGCGATTGCTTGTTGAATTTCTGCCAGGGTCATGGTTGCTGACGGGGTAGAGGTAGTGGTTCTCCTGGTTCTAGGTGCCATATTCCTAAAAATGAGAGTATATGTTTAGAATTTTCATAATAACCATCTTGTGTTAGACTATTTTAGTAACATCAATAGGTTTAAAGTTATAATAGTGACCCATATATCACGATGCAATATACGATATTATAACACATATGAAAATAAAGTAAGCATAACATCATAGATTAGATTGTCGTTTGCGTTTACATCACTTATTCCTTCTTGTTTATATATCCCAAGGATTATTCAAATACAAGTTATTATTGTGATGAGGGTAAAGCTATGTCGACAATCTATTGTTTCTAAGGTTTTCCTTGGTTGTCAACAAGACGACGTTGTAGCTCCTGAATTGTGGTGGCCATGGTTTCTATAGTTTGGTCTCGATCTCTCTCTAGCTTGGGCTTCTTGATGTGCACGTCGCAGAGACATAACTTGGGCTCTTGTGGTGTCGAGTACTTGATCTATATCACTCATGATGGTCCTGGTTGTAGTGCTAGCAGTACAAAGTAATCCGATGAATTCCATTGCTTCACCAAATTGTGCACTCAGTTGTTCTATCATGGTTCCCATCTCCAAGTGCCCCATTACTAGTTGTTCTATTTCACATGACATGATTTCCACTTGTTCATTAGGGATGTTTTTTACTAGGCTAGCTATGGCGTCTAACCTGTCCTCATGTCTTACTAACCTAGCTGCCAAGAGTGGTATAGTGCGGTGGATGGGTTCTCCAGTGACCGGAAGGATCCTGGATGCAGCAACTGATGAACCTTCCCCAAGTTCCCTGTTAGTGGGGGTANCTTGTTCATTAGGGATGTTTTTTACTAGGCTAGCTATGGCGTCTAACCTGTCCTCATGTCTTACTAACCTAGCTGCCAAGAGTGGTATAGTGCGGTGGATGGGTTCTCCAGTGACCGGAAGGATCCTGGATGCAGCAACTGATGAACCTTCCCCAAGTTCCCTGTTAGTGGGGGTACCCTCTTGAGATCTCCAATATTTGAGGATTGGTAGTAGAAATGACCGTTTGCGAGCATTGACTCGCTTACGAGCCTTACTGTGATGGTTTGTTCTTGCCTGCGAATAAAGATCTGAGGAAGATGGACCAATCTGGTAAGTCCTTTGTCGGTAAGGCAGGGGAGTGCTGTGGGTGGTTACAGGTGGAGATGCTAGTGGTGGACTGGTGAATGTCACTGGTACAGTAGTAGTCTGCTGATAGAATACAGTAGGTAGTATCACTGGTTCTGCAGATGAAGCAATTTCCTTTTTCCATTCGGTATCATCACAGATTTCCCTTTCTTCAGCATATGAAAGAACTTTTCCAGCAGAGGCTGATTCATAAGGCTGGAATGGAGGCGTTTGCCTACCATGTCTGATTGGACCAAATGATGCTTGAGGAGAAGCCTCAGAGTTAAGTGCAGGTAAGGATTGCTGAATTTCCATATTTTTGTCCGTTGTAGGTGACACAGACATAGGAGTTGGAGCAAGAGTTGAGACAATAGGTGTAGAACTTTCAATTTTTCCGAATCCGATAACAAAGCAATGAAGTTGGGGTTTGAAGACATGGTACTGTAATAATCCCGATTAGTAAACATAGTTATTAGCATAATCATAACAAGTAAGCATATATCAAGTTATAAAAATGAGAAGAAACGTCTCTACCGAATGTTGGAATGTAGGCACGGAGGGCGTGAAGTGGTATTTTGTAAAAATGGTCCGTTTCTGAAAACATAGTTATAGTCCAGTATTTAAAAATACCTGGTTCTCTATAACTGTAGCTCTAATACCAATCTGTAACACCCCCAAAATTGTCAATAGCAGCGGAAGACTTAGTAATGACAGCGGAAGCTTTTCGGGGTATTACCTAGAGGATCTTTCTTACAATTACAGAAAACGACACAAAGTGACGTTTTAAAGTTATATTTATTTCAAAATACCAAATATCCAAAGAACATGACATTTCATAAGTTAAAGAACAAGTTTTATTCTGAAAGTAATAAAGTACTTTATTAAAGTCCATGCTGTGTTTATGCCCACTCCGTGCCTTCAAGTTCCGTCTTGTTTAGTTACCTGAGATAAACATGCTAAAGTCAACATAAAGTTGAGTGATATTCATAGGTTTAAGTTTAATAGTTTGAATCACAAGTTAAGGAATGTATTGCAATCACATGCAATAAACAAGTTTAAAATCAATATTCCTGTTATTGCCTTAAGCTCATGACACGCAACGATTAACAGCCAATCATAATCTCAAATTATGACGGTAAGTAGTAGGGCCCCAAGATAGGTATTTGACAATAACCTATTATAAGAACAATAAAGTGCGCCTGGTGTTTTCTCTAACGACCAAACGAGGATTGTTAATCACTAATAGTACTATCCACACTTATTTACGTTCACTCTGCAAGTGATTAAGGTTCATGATCGAGGGACTTTTAGCAATAGCAACTTAAGCAAATAACGTTAGCCTGACGGTATCATAATACCCGGTATAAAAGACTTCTGTTCGTGTTTTAAGCATGTATCCCCCCACGGGAAAATAGTTAAAGAGTGGGCTATGAACTCACCTTAGTAGTACAGTAGAAGTAGTAGTATCGTAAACTCAACGATGCTAGGCAACGGCTTCACACACAACCTAAAAGATAATGCAAGTTTCAGTTGATAGTCTAAGTCTGGTTTTATCGCGAATATTAGTCATTCAGTTACGAACAAAACTCGTGTTTGTTTTAATGCTTAAAGTTCAAAAATAAAGTTAAATATACATATAATTTGTAAGTACAATGATCGATGATTGATGGAAACTTTATATCAAGTCGAGGTTTGTAGATGATAAGTCATGATTGTAATTTATAAAAGAAGACGGATATACGTATCGTTAAAAGAGAAGAAATAACATACCGTTATATCGTTAAATTTAATTATAGTTGCAAAATATATAACGTATATATATAAGTTAAATTTATGAAAGTTTTATATTAAATATGTGTTTTTATATATAATACATTAATATTATTTTTATAAAATAATATTTACAGAAAATCCTTCAAGTTTTATCAAATTTACACTTTTAACCCTAACGATATAAATTTTACACCGTTAGTCCAAAGTTAAATATTATTACATTTTAAGTCCAATAGTATCCTTATTAGCATTTAATACCCAAAAGTTTCATTAATTACAGTTTGTAACCCAGAAAAATCAGTTTGACAGTTTTGACCCAAAGTTTTCCATTTTGGCAGTTTTAGTCCTCAGTTACGAAAATTTTGCAAACTTAGTCCAAATTTCACCAAATTAAAAGTTTAACATTTTTATTTTGAAATTAATCTCAGAACATTCCTAATAACTTATTTTGACAGCTTATTTTTTTAAAAATCATTTTTTTTACACTTATTGGGCCTTAACGAGACATGTTAAGGGCCCATTAACGTTTTTAGATCTAATGGGCTTACGAAAGGTTTGGGCCTGGACTTGGGCTTATTTTTATGTCCTAAAAATGTTACGAAAGAGCTTATATGGTCAGCTTATCAAATAAGCTTAATGGGCCTATAAGACCACGTTAACTTATAAAGTTTTTGATTGGCTCTGAAACAGTCAACAAAAGTCAACCAAAGAATTGGTCAACTAAAGTCAAACTATAAAAGAGTCAATGCAATAGCCAAAGGAGTATAGAAATTCCTCGGGTCGTTTAAATCCCGATGAGGAGTGAATTGTATCGAAAACGAAATTGAGATCAAGCGTTTATGAAACGATGATGGGAAAGTTAAATTGATTTAAATTAAACTACGAGATTATAAATGAAAATGATAAACAAATACTACAGGTGATCACTGGAAGTATGGAAATGTTTACAAATCTAAAAAGTTACGTATACGTTTAATTAAACGTACACGTACGAAAATAAAAGTGAAAATAANAGCCTTGTGGACCCCACTTTGTTTTCACCTCTCCAAGTCTGTCCCATTTCGTCACAGAACCAAAGGATACTAAGTGTATTTTGATTTTTAAGCTTATTCAGTGAGCTTATTTGGGTGGAATGTTTGCGTTTTTAGTGTGAAGTAACCTGTTTTTACCAGACCTTGACTATAGTGGACCCACTTAAGCTTATTTGAGCTTATTTCTAAAACCTCAAACAAAGGATGAAATGAGAAGTTAGCTAGGTGGTGAGCTTGTGGGAACAAGAATCACACAATAATCCCAACTGAGAAGCTTAAAAAGAGCTTGTGAAATGGCAAGGTTGCACTGAATGTGCAGACCACTCAGAAGATGAACAAAAAGAAAAAGGGTAGCAGCCTAGGAAAAAGAGCTTGAAAAAGCTAAAAGCTGGCTTGAATTTGAAGAATGGTAGCAGGGCTACACAAAAAACCAAGGATCACAAGATGAAACTCAATGGTGAGCTTATGGCTAGCTTATGAAAAAGGTCACCTACACTGATGACTCAGTGTAGGGAATTGCTTGCACAGAACAATAATAAGCCAATAAGCATAACAATTAAGCAATCCATGAAACATAAAAGCACAAACATCAAATACACCAATTAGACTACACAAAACAACAATTTGCACAAGCTAATGTTCAATTTCAAGCTTTTTAGATGCCTATGAAAACTGGAATCCAACTGATTACAGAGCAATCTAGTGAAAAACTGTCTAAAGAATGAGCTCAAATAAGCAAGTAGATAAGCTCCTAAAAAATTATCAAAAATACTATAGCTAAACAACCAACCAAATAACAGTTATCCAAAAGCACAATGCATAAAACCTAATATTAAACCCTACAGTTAATTCAGAAGTTTATTCAAAAATATTTTTCTATGAAACTTTGACTTTTTAAGAGAACTTAAAACTTTGACCTTGATGAACTTTGATTCACATTTATCAACTGAATATGTTAAGTTAACCCTAAAAATTGTTGCAATATGTTAAATGACCAAGTTTCAAACCATCATGAAGGATTTTGGATCAAATGATTCAACAGTGAACAAGTTAGGAGGAAATTAAAGAGATTTTGACTTTTTAGCAAGGAGTGGATGATTTTATTGTTTAACTAAGCTAAAGTAGACCTGAGTGTTATGCAGCAAACAAGAGCAAAGCCACAAATACCCTAAACAACAATCATCCAGCTTGATCCAAACACCCTATTCAGAAAGCAAAATCAAAATTTTACTCACCAAATCACAAATTTAACCTTAACCACTGATCAAACAACTTATATTATCATCATACAAGATCAATTGAACACAAATCAACAGCTGTCTAAGCTTTTAACAAGGAAATGACCAAAATGCTCTTTTAACTGATAAGATTCTACTTTTAACACCAATGATATTTAACAAACAAGCAATATATTTTAAGCTATATTACTATCAACCAACACTAATTAAGCACTAAGACACCATTATTATCAAATTCTACCAATTATTTAAACAAACAGAGAAAATGATAAAAAGCTTACAAACTAGCAGTCCACCAAGAATATTTAGAACAAGGATCAAATACCACTTCCTAATGACTTCCACAAGTCTCTAACCCATGGCCATCCAATATTCACCATGCTCCAGCCATCTACAACCTTCAACCTGCAATTTTTATTTTTTCTTTATTTTTCTTGATTTTTTGGTATTTTTAATTTTAGAGCTTAGACTGGATTTTAAGGTTTCTAATAGCTTGAATAAGCTATCTAGGAGCTTATGTGATCAAATTCAGTCCATATCAACAGACTCAAACAACATTAAACTAAATTTGAGAATTTTTGAGAGCTTTGAAAATGCATAAATTAGAAACTTGAGAATTAAACTAAAAGAGAACTTTCATTGATTAAAAACTGAGTACAGAGGATACAAAAACACTAAAGAAACTTAAATTATGTTCACTACTTGCCACAATTGGCTTTTACAATGCTACTTATACTAGAAAATGAAAGATACATAAAATTCTGCCACGTGGAGCTTTCATGAGCCAATTAGCAGTCCCAAAAGTTTCCTTGACCATCCTTGACTAAATCCCAGCTGTTGGTTTGGAGTTCCATTGATCCTAGCCTTTGATTCATTTTTGGCGCCAAAGTTCTTATAACTGCCAAATGGNATTTTTTCTTTATTTTTCTTGAAATTTTGGTATTTTTGATTTTTGAGCTTAGACTGGATTTTAAGGTTTCTAATAGCTTGAATAAGCTATCTAGGAGCTTATGTGATCAAATTCAGTCCATATCAACAGACTCAAACAACATTAAACTAAAATTGAGATTTTTGAGAACTTTGAAAATGCATAAATTAGAAACTTGAGAATTAAACTAAAAGAGAACTTTCATTGATTAAAAACTGAGTACAGAGGATACAAAAACACTAAAGAAAATTAAATTATGTTAACTACTTGCCACAATTGGCTTTTACAATGCTACTTATACTAGAAAATGAAAGATACATAAAATTCTGCCACGTGGAGCTTCCATGAGCCAATTAGCAGCCCCAAAAGTTTCCTTGACCATCCTTGACTAAATCCCAGCTGTTGGTTTGGAGTTCCATTGATCCTAGCCTTTGATTCATTTTTGGCGCCAAAGTTCTTATAACTGCCAAATGGGTAGGTATGGATTGGTGGGGAAATTAAATGCTTGGTGTGGTTAGTTGGAACATTTGGGAGGCTCAAGAGGTGGGGAAGACATGGGGAAGAGGTGAAAAGTACCCTGGAAACCAGGGGAGGTTGTCTGGAGGTTAGGGACGGGTCAACGCAATTTGACCGTGTTTAAACGTTTAAACAGGGGGGGGGGAAGTTTATATTAAGGGGATTTGGGCTGGGTTTTGTTTAATGGGCCAAGGGGTGGGATTGGACTTGGGTTGGCTGGGTTTTTGGGTTATATAAGATAAAGGGTCCGGTTTGGTTTAAGTGTTACACAAGGATCATTTATGCAATTTATCCAAACTTCAAGGGCTGATTTTGCACCTTTTCCAAAGTAACCATAAGGACCAATCTTGCCAACTTTGATAAACCAAAGACCAAAAATGCCATTTTTCCACTTTTGAAAACCCAAGGACCATTTTTGTAATTTTCACAAACTTCAGGGACCTGTTTTGCCATTTACCCAATA
>LBNU01028778.1:222250-226965 GCA_014162995.1 Artemisia annua | reverse complement strand
GCCGCTGAAACCAATTAGCAGCCTTACGACGAGAGACTTTGAATTTTTTGCTTGCTCGACTCTACCGCAAAGATCCTTATACGTGAACTGATTATTATGGAAAGGACGTATTAATTTGAAAATACGTTTGCCAAAACGTCGACAAGAATAAATGTCTCTCGATTAATGTTTTTATGTCTTATTTGTTAATTTTTTTTTTTTTTTTTTTTCCGTCGGTATTTTTAATTTCCTAATGTAGCTTTTTATTCGTTATATTTATTCCTAATCGGTAATCGATAACTTGTAATAGAACCGATGCGTGAGAGAAATATTAGATTACATAAAGTCGACGAATAAGATTCATTAACAATTCACAGATGAAAAAATGGCAAAAAAGAAAGCATTAACTCCTATTTTCTATCTTGCATCTATAGTATTTTTGCCTTGGTGGATTTCGCTCTCATTTCAAAAAAGTCTGGAATCATGGATTACAAATTGGTGGAATACTAGGCAATCCGAAACTTTTTTGAATGATATTGAAGAAAATAGTATTCTAGAAAAATTCAAAGAATTAAAGGAACTCCTCCTCTTAGAGGAAATGATCAAGGAATACTCGGAGACACATCTACAAAACCTTCGTATAGGGTAAAAGGGATGTTTCACCCTGGTAAAATATATTATCCAAAAAAACATTGAAGTACAACGGACGAGGGTGACTTCCCTCGCCTCAGTCCCTTAGGACACTTACAGACTCGAATATAAGAAAGACACAACCTTCCTATAACATACAATAAAGTGCAACACCAATAATGACAAAGTACATAACAATTACACTACTACTCAAGAGAAAGACTTGAGCCTTCTATATCACTATTGTGGTCCACTTTAACTTCCATGAAGAATCCAAGTATGAATATCCAAGCATTCTTCAACATATCCTCTATTTGTAGTATCAAAGACCACCACAAACAAAACCATCATCCTGAAACCTTCCTACCATGATCCCCTTTCAAAACAGCCAAATAGTATCAATAACACCATGAGAAGGGACACCATGCAACAAACCTAGGGTGATTAAACCCAAATAGTAGATCGAATGTGCACCCAAAACAGTCACAACCAATCGATCCAAAGAGTTTTTGAATAAGAACTCTAACAAACTTAACTTTCAAACTTAAATCAGCAGCACCATCACAAAATCCGTAAACTTCAAGTCTGAACATGCAAGTAATTCATCCATACGAACCAAACTTGTATAGGCAATGGACTTGTACATACATTAGGTTGAAACCCAAATTTCCAACAATGATAGCAAAAGTTTTTTGAATAAGAAACCAATTAAACTTAACTTCCAATAATGAGCAGCAGCAGCACCTTCATCTCTCTTAACCCACTTGAACAAGAATGACATACAGCACCAAAATAGATGCACACGTAGATTCCAAAACCTTAAAACAGGTTACTTGCAAGAAGAGGATAACCAAACCCTAGTCGAGTTTAGTAGATAGTTAAGCACCAGAAACCACAAGTGCACAAGAGATGAACAAAACCCTAATCAAGGGAAACGAATTGAATGACAGGAATGTGCAACAAAAGAAACTTAATCGACCTTATATATGAATAGCCAATCAAGACCGACTATGGAGTGAATAATAATAAGGAACGATTAAAAAACCCTAAAGGCGGCCACAATCCCTAAGAAACGATTTCCAAAAATCTTTACCAAACCTTAGATCCAAGCAACGATTAGAGTGAAACCAATGATAAACATAACGTTTAATCACTAGAATAAACAATTCGATCCAAGAAATCAAAGGATTGGAGCAGATTGAATGAAGATCGATTGCATGATGTAACAACCCTAAATCGTAATCTTCATCAAAACGACCCAAGAACTCAAGATTAACATCACCCAACAAGATTAATCAATGATAAACACGAATGTAAATCACTAGATTAACAAGAGGAATCAGAAAATAAGAGATCAAAGGACGAATTTTAGAAGAAACGATTTAGGGTTGTAAGGGATATGTTGTGTCGCCTTTTTTCACCAGAGAGAATCGTTTAGGGATTTTGCACTTCTCGACAATGAGGGTCGTATTCATATGATTTTGCACTTCTCGACAAATATAATCTGTTTCATTATTCTAAGTGGTTATTCTATTTTGGGCAATAAAGAACTTGTTATTCTTAACTCTTGGGCTCAGGAATTCCTATATAACTTAAGTGACACAATAAAAGCTTTTTCTCTTCTTTTATTAACTGATTTATGTATCGGATTTCATTCGCCCCATGGTTGGGAACTGCTGATTGGCTTTGTCTACAAGGATTTTGGATTTGTTCATAATGATCAAATTATATCTGGCCTTGTTTCCACTTTTCCAGTCATTCTAGATACAATTTTAAAATATTGGATTTTCCGTTATTTAAATCGCGTATCTCCGTCACTTGTAGTGATTTATCATTCAATGAATGACTGAAAAATTATCTACCTAATCTAATTATAATGTTTCTTATTACTTTGCAGTTGTACATAAGCAAAGCATTGAAAAAAACTTTATATTTCTACCCATCCCGGAGATTCATCCTATATTCCTATATATTAATCCAGTCAAATTATTATTATTCCAGTAAATAACAGAATCGTGGATAGGAAACTCCATTAGTGACCTACCCCAATTTATTGTAGAAATTTTCGGGATCAATGGTTGGACCATGCAAACTAGAAATACTTTTTCTTGGATAAAGGAACAGATTACTCGATCTATTTCCATATCGCTCATGATATATATCATAACTCGTACATCCATTTCAAATGCATATCCCATTTTTGCACAGCAGGGTTATGAAAATCCACGAGAAGCCACTGGACGTATTGTATGCGCCAATTGCCATTTAGCTAATAAACCCGTGGATATTGAGGTTCCGCAAGCGGTACTTCCCGATACTGTATTTGAAGTAGTTGTTCGAATTCCCTATGATATGCAACTGAAACAAGTTCTTGCTAATGGTAAAAAGGGGGGTTTGAATGTAGGGGCTGTTCTTATTTTACCAGAGGGTTTTGAATTAGCCCCTCCCGATCATATTTCCCCCGAGATAAAAGAAAAGATGGGTAATCTGTCTTTTCAGAGTTATCGCCCCAACCAAAAAAATATTCTTGTCATAGGCCCTGTTCCTGGTAAGAAATATAGTGAAATCACCTTTCCTATTCTTTTCCCCGACCCCGCTACTAAGAATGACATTCACTTCTTAAAATATCCTATATACGTAGGCGGAAATAGAGGAAGGGGCCAAATTTATCCTGATAGGAGCAAGAGTAACAATACAGTTTATAATGCTACAGCATCAAGTATAGTATGCAAAATCCTACGAAAAGCAAAGGGGGGATACGAAATAACCATAGCGGATGCATCCGATGGATGTCAAGTGGTTGATATTATCCCTCCGGGGCCAGAACTTCTTGTTTCAGAAGGTGAATCTATCAAATTGGATCAACCGTTTACAAGTAATCCTAATGTGGGCGGATTTGTTTAGGGAGATGCAGAAATAGTACTTCAAGATCCATTACATGTACAAGGTCTTTTGTTCTTCTTCGCATCTGTGATTTTGGCACAAATCTTTTTGGTTCTTAAAAAGAAACAATTCGAGAAGGTTCAATTGTCCGAAATGAATTTCTAGACTGGCGTATTTATCAACATCAAGTTTGTAAAAAGCATTAGCAATTATCTATATAAAAAATGAAATTAGAAAGAATTTTGTTCTTTTAGATTCTTTTTCTATGAGATGCCGGGAATTCCTTGTACGACATTCCTAGACATAGTATATAGAAAGACTATTTGACTTGACCCCTTCTTTTTTTTTCAAAATTGGGGCTATGTTGCTATTGTCAGATTGAAATGTAAAAAATGCATTTCATTCTAATACATTTCACTTTGGCTAGATCCTATCCAAAAGTAAACGGGAAATAGAACAGATAAATATAAATGAAGGGAGCAAAATGAATTACTCCTAAAGGTTCACATCAAACTAGTGCTAGTAGTGCGAGTTACTTCGGAAACAAAGGACTAAAGTAAAATTCATTTGGGTATTCTCTCAATTCCAAAAAAAAGCAACTGGATCAAGTATGAGTTGTCGATCAGAACATATATGGATAGAACCTATAAGAGGGGCTCGAAAAACAAGTAATTTCTGCTGGGCTGTTATCCTTTTTTTAGGTTCATTAGGATTCTTGTTGGTTGGAACCTCGAGTTATCTTGGTAGAAATTTGATATCTTTATTTCCGTCTCAGGAAATTGTTTTTTTTCCACAAGGAATTGTGATGTCTTTCTATGGGATCGCGGGTCTTTTTATAGCTCTTATTTGTGGTGCACAATTTCGTGGAATGTAGTAGTGGTTATGATCGATTTGATAGAAAAGACGGAATAGTGTGTATTTTTCGTTGGGGATTTCCTGGAAAAAATCGTCGGGTCTTCCTCCGATTTCTTATAAAAGATATTCAGTCCGTCAGAGTAGAAGTTAAAGAGGGTATTTATGCTCGTCGTGTCCTTTATATGGATATCAAAGGCCAGGGAGCCATTCCATTGACTCGTACTGATGAGATTTTACTCCACGGGAAATGGAACAAAAAGCTGCTGAATTGGCCTATTTCTTGACCAATTGAAGTATTTTAAGAAATGAGCCGACAAATGCATGCTTTCTCAGCAGGAGGGCAAAAACGCAAGAATCCTCTTTTTTAT
>LBNU01028778.1:182250-217250 GCA_014162995.1 Artemisia annua | reverse complement strand
CAATTTTCGCGTTTCTAGCTATCCAAGAACCGTGTTAGGATTCCAATCCTTTTTCATGTTATTAGTGATTTAATATTCCATCATATACTCCTAATATTCAAAAATTTCTATGTTTCACATTTTCTTCTTCGTTTCACGATTTCGTCAAATTTTGGTAACAACTCGCGTTTTCGGTCTGCGTTTTTGATTTTTAGTTTCGTTTTAACACTCCGGAAAACCCAAGGCTTCCATGAAATAATAAAATAAACCATTTTAACACTTCATAACAATTTCATAATATTTTTAAAACACTTTTCTAAAATTCATGTTTTCAGGTCACCTAGTACTGCGTAATTCGCGTTTTTAAGACCGCACGCCTAATTTAAACCCCACAAACACACTAATACACCACACATTAATCCAATATTAATAAAATTTGATCTCTATCTTTATTTTTTAGCTTTGGTCGTTCACCACTCTTCACCTTTCCAATTTACCACTTAAAACCCCTAAATACTACTCATTACCTCACATAATCCACACCAACACTTATACATATCATTCACACTTTATTTACTAAAAATTTTATAAAAAAATACAAATAAACTTCCCTTGGAAGCCCCAAAAACCGTCACCCCCATCTAAACCACCAACATTTCACATTTTCTCATTTTCAAGAAAGTTATATCCTTCTCTCTCTTCTACACATGCAAATCTCATTAAAATCATCCATCTCCTTTCTTCCTCCCTTGTTGCTGCCGTGAATCACCACCAAAACACCAACATCTCACATCATTTTTGATCACAAAATCATCTCCACAACATCCTCTTGAAGACCCTTGCAAAAGATGGTGTTTTGAATAGAAGTTTTGAAGGTCTTCTTGGTGTTTTCTTGATGTTTTCTTGAAGTCTTCCTCAAGTTTGTTCAAGAGTTATTCCTACAGCCCTCAAGCTCATTTTGAAGCCTAGAAGAGAAGGGTTTCACTAGTCTTGGGGTCATTTGGGTCGTTTCTATCCAAGCCCTAGAAAAGTTTTCATTGATTCTCACTTCTAGTAAGTAGATCTTATCATTCTCTTTGATTTTTGTCACATGCAAGTGGGTTTTTGTTTTTCAATGGGATATTGGTTTCACTTCTGTAAATAAACTTTCTATTGAAGGTACATGTCATACTTGATTCATCAGTGGCCTAAGTTAAGGGTGATTGTGTTTTGGGATAAGTTATGTTTAGGTTAAGGTTGATTGTGATTGCTGAAATTATAGGCTGTGATTATTGAATTTTTTAGAATGAAACGTGGCTTTATAAAATGAGTAAAAATTATACAGACCTAGGTGTATGTCTCAGGATCTTGTGTCAAAAAGGCTCATCATTAGAAGTGTTAGGATGATTAAACTATGAATTTTATGGTAAAAAGGGTTAGATTCTATATGCTGTTGGCATTCGGGGCAAAAATAAAGTTTTATTCCATAACTTTTTGAAAGCCAAATATGCTACATGTACTATACAAATAGAGGTATCACCTCGAATTGGCCTCACCTTTATAGGACCTGTAGATGCTAGTTTTACAAACCGAATACAAGTAGTTTTTGGTATGCTTAACCCGATTACATGATTTATAGACATCTGACATTGAGTACTTCTTGCCTAAAGTCCCCATCATGAACCATTAATTTCGTTGGAAACGCTAGTATTATAAATATGCATATTTGGCTTAACAAGCCTGTCCGGGTGAGTAGCGCTCATTTGACAACTGGTGGTCAAACGGACATATAATATTGAGAACTTAGGGTAAATGGCAAAGATTACCCTTTTGCGGGGCATTATTAAATCTGTGTTAAGGTTCGGTTTCATGAGCTCAATGCTATAAATCTTATTTCCCGACTTGTATTTGTTACATGTCAACTTAATTATGGGCGTATAACAACATAGCCCATCGTATTTTAAACTGAATTATCTTGTATTCAACTGATTACTTATTAAACTCTATGAATTCACTCAACTTTATGTTGATTTTTTAGCATGTATTTTCTCAGGTATTTGTTTGCTAGCTGAGCATTGGGAGCAATCGGAGTCGCGTGGATATCAAATATTGAAGGACTTGTTTTCTACACTTTCGATAATTTTTTATCTTTATAATATACATATGAGTCATGTTTTAACTTTTGTAACTTAAGTTTTAAATAGAAATTGTTGGGACCTTTGTACTCTGATTTATCAAATCGAATGTGACATTTTATTAAACGTCTCTTTTGAGGTCGTTTTATGTAACTTGTGTGTATGAACTATGAAGTGACACCCAAATTGGTATTCCGCTGCATTGCAATTTTGGGGGTGTCACACGAGACAAGTTTCATTCTTACCATCTTCATCACTATCACTCCCAGCACCACTTACATATGCCTTTTGGTTCTTGTCCTTTGTTTGGTGTGGACAATCGCCAACTAAGTGTCTTGTGTCACCACATCCGAAGCATCTTTTCTTGCCCTTGCTATATCTATCTTCACGAGTTTTTATAGGTGCTTTCTTTTCATCTAGTGGTTGTCTTACAAATCTTCCTCTTCGCTTGAAGAATTTCTTGAATTCTCTAATGGCTAGAGCATATTCTTCATCTTCAGTTTCCGAGCTTGAGTTTTTATCATCACTTAACTCCTTTTTAGCTTTCAAGGCAATGGATCTCCTTTCCACTTTGCTTTTGACAATCTCGCAATCATTTTTGATGATTAACTCATGGACCTTCAAGTTTCCAATGAGCTCATCTAATGATAGAGATGCCAAGTCTTTGGATTCTTCAATAGCCGTGACCTTTACTCTTCATTTTGGATGTAAAGCCCTGAGAAATTTCCTGACACAACTTTTGACAGAAATACCTTCATCGAGTGCTTTTAAACTCGTGATAATGGTGTTAAATCTAGCAAATGCACTATCTATGGATTCGTCTTCAGGAATGACGAATTGTTCATATTGTTGGACCGAAAGATCGATCTTGTTATCTTTGACTTGATTATTACCTTGATGAGTAACCAACAAAGTTTTCCAAATATCTTGAGCCGTATTACACATGAAAATTCTATGAAATTCCTTTATGGGTAAAGCATTGTAAATAACCATTTTTGCTTCATCTTTTTTAGCCAATTTCTTTTTAAGATTATCACTTTGGTTATCATGAGAAACAACTTCATTTTGTTTGGTTTCCGGGTTATATTCGATAGGTTTAAAGTCACCCATAGTAATAACATGCCAAAGATCAAGATCTTTTGATTTCACATACGTTTCGAATCGAGTTTTCCAATAAATAAAACTATCGGTTTCAAAGAGTGGTGGTCTTTGCATAGATTGCCTTCTTGATATTTTTCAAATTCCATTGATCATTTCAAGTTTTAAAATACAATATATTTTAAAAAGTCTTGAGTAACCTGGCTCTGATACCAATTGTAGAAACTAGAAGGGGGGGGGGGTTGAATAGTTTCACCGTTATTAATTTCGTTTTAGAAAATTTACTTTACAAGTAGTGTTTATGAAAAATGTTCGATTCGATATTTATGTGAGCTCAAAACAACAACAAATATAATCAATAACAAGCAAGTAAATAAAAGTAAAGCAAGGAAAGATCAAACCGTGACACGCGGATTTATAGTGGTTCGGCCACAAAGCTCACTCCTTCATCCCTACTCCACTCCTCGAGTCTCACACTCGAGAGTTTCACAAACACTATATCAACACGCTCCCTTATGGCGGAACAAACCTTACACAATCTTACACCAAGTTTAACGACACTAAGCGGAATGTCGAGTCCTAATACTAGCTAGAACCAATCTAAAAAAGTCCACGTGGCTTCACACCTCGTACCATCACGATGGCACGATCTAACACAATACACAATATAAGACTTGCACTCAAGTCCTATGACATACAAGAATTAATGAATGAAAGTAATGATAAATCCGCAACAATGAGTATGACTCTTCTTTAACACTTCGTCTTTTGACTACAACGAATGTTCTTCTCTTGCACTATGGAAGGATGATGAGTGTGATCACTTGTAAACAACTTAGAACCCGATAATGTGATCAAAGACTAACTTCTCCTCTCTAGTGGCGATATGTTAATATTATCCTAAGAGTAAAACCCTAACTTCTCCTCTCTAGTGGCGATTTTCTTTAACCCTTACAAACCTTCAATCGTTTTTCAATTTTCCACCAGATCTTTGATGAGACAAAAAGTGTTACGCTTTTAGGGGGTCATTTAAGCCCTAATTCGTATAAATGTGATCAAATATTGCCCTAAATCGTTCCTTTTGTCATTTTAGGTACTTTTGAGAGGAATTCTGGAAAACATGCATATTCGGACGTTTTTGGAGCATAAAAGTGAAGAAAACGACAAAGTCTCAAAAGATGAAGATTTACAACCTGACGGCGTCAGAAGTCACAAGGTGACGCCGTCAGAAAGCCTTGACAAAAGAGTGGAAACCAATTATCAAATGACGGGCCAGAGGAAATTTTGGATTTAACACCTGACGCCGTCAGGTGTTAGGAAAAGTAGGCCGTCAGGTTATAATTTAAAGAGTGACGGCCCAGAAGGTTTTATAAGGTGACGGCGTCAGAAGTGGATCTAGGCCATCCGAGAAACCTAATGGCGGCGAGCTGACGGCGTCAGCCCTTATAACCTGACGCCGTCAGAGTGTAAAATCTATATATAGTTTTCTAATTTTCATTCATTAGTGTGGAACTTTGTGGAGAACTTTTAGGGCAAACCCTAAAGACGAATTTTCTGTACTTTTTAGGGTTTCCAACCCTTGGAACCCTCATGCTTAATTAAAGATAAGTCTTCACTTTAATTCAATCAATATGTCTATGTGTTGGTTGATTATCTCTTTTGCTTGTCTTTTAATTAACATGTGTAGCTAAATTCTCTAGTGTTTGCTTAGATCTAATGAAACCTAACTATTAATTATTGGTTGATTGGTGTGTGTTGTTGTTTGTTGGGATGATTGTTCCATCAATGTTAGGCTCAAGAAAACTGGCCAACCTCCTTTATGGTAACGTGCTTGAACGTCTTGGGAAACATGTAGCCAAGGCATACTAGGCTATTAAGGTAGTATTTAACGCATGAGCCACTGTTTACAACCCCTATGGTTGTGCCGTGCATGGCATAGGGCGAGATAAGAGCTCATAGAATTGGAGAGATATGTATGCCACTCCATGAGTTATTAGGAATACACCCTTCATCCACACAAGTAACACACATATCAATTAACCGGTAAAAGATAGTTAGGGAGTAATGAAATCTAAGTAAACACAATTTTCTCCATATTGTTTTCACAACCACAATAGTTTAGATATTTATTTTATTTTAATTTGCATAAGTAGTAAACTTGGGTTAGTTGACTAGCAACTAATTCCGCCCTTCCTCTAAAAACCGAGATTTTAATTGCTTTCAAAAAAATATAAAAATACAAAAAGAATCTTCCTTCCACCCTTAGACCTATTAGAGTAGCTTTTCTATCCTAACGAACACTATTCCCTGTGAGAGAACGATCAATCCCCCGTACTTACCACTATCCTATACTACATCGGTCAGGTACACTGCCTGGTGGGGTTGTAAGCCTCTTGAGATCCCTCGAGAGGTAAAACCTGTTGTAAGGTCACAAAACCACGCATCAAGTTTTTGGCGCCGCTGCCGGGGAATAGTTATTGTTTAGGTAGAATTTTTATTTCTTTAGGTCTACTCACTAGATTCCTTTCTAGTGAGATTTTTATTTTCTTTTTCTAGGATTTTCTTTAGTCTATCTTTTTCTTCGTGTTTTTGTTCGTAATCTTTACCATCCGCCATCATGGAAGGTGGTAACATCCTTGATCCCAACAACCTAATTCAACCAAACCACCCACCACAACCAAACCAACCTCCTAGACCCCGCACCTTAGGAGAGTATTCCCGACCTAGCCACCTTGGCTATCGAAACACCATTGAGCTCACTCAAGGAGCCAATGTCACTCCCTTGCGATCCGACACCATCCGGTTGGTGCAAAGCGGATGCGCATTCCATGGACTTCGTTCCGAAGATCCAAACCAACATCTCAAGGATTTCCTCAAAATCGTAGATTCCATAGACCTTGATGTTGCAACTCGAGAGACGACCCGATTGCGTCTCTTCCAATTCTCTCTACGGGACCAAGCTAGTCAATGGCTTGAGCGACTTCCCGCAGGATCCATCACCTCTTGGGACGATCTCACAACTCGTTTCCTTGCTCAATTTTTCCCACCGGGGAGAACTACCAAGCTAAGGAATGATATCTTGGCGTTCCAACAACGCCAAGGCGAAACCCTCTACGAGGCATGGACTCGATTCAAGGACTTACTCCAAAAAGTCCCTCATCATGGCATAGACCTTTGGCTCCAAGTCCAAATCTTCTATGACCACATCAATCTCCACACGAGGCAAACCATTGACCAAGCGGCCGGTGGCAAGCTACGTGATCTAAGTGCGGAACAATCATGGGATCTCCTAGAAGATCTTGCTCTATATGACAACGAAAGTTGGAATGATCCCCGTGATTTGAATAAAACGGTCAAGGCAATATCTTTGCCTTCGAATAATTCAAGCACTTCCGACCGTAGGATCATAGAACTTGAAGACCAAGTCAAGTTTCTCATGAAATCCTACGAAGCTCCTAAACCTTCAAGCCAAGTGAACAAAATCACTTCTTCGTGCGAATTATGTAGTGGTCCCCACGACACTCGTGATTGCATGGAACTCCCCGAACAAGCTTTTGCGGACTACGCATCCACGCGTACCGACGGAGCGGGAGATAAGTGGTACACTTTCAAACCCGAGCCAAACCCTTATGGAGATTCATACAACCCCTCATGGAAAAATCACCCCAACCTTAGGTGGAAGTCAAACCAAAACGCACCCCAAAACAATTCTTCCAACCCACCTAACCGGTTTCAATCCAACGGTAATTCCTCAAACCGTACCTTCAACAACAATCCTTCCAACAACTATGGTAGTACCAACAACTTTGAAGGATTGATGTCCAATTTTATGGCATCTCAAGAAGCTCGCATAGCTAAATTCACATCCGAATTCAATCAACAACAAGTAGAGATGACCAATAAAATTGACAACTTGTTGAAAGCCCTCAACAACCAAGTGCTATCACCCCCACAAAAGGACGCTAGAAACACCAATAGCGAACCACAAATCAAGGACCCCTCTTCATCCAAACATGTCCACTTCGTAAACGTTGTGACCATTAGACCAATTGATAGGAGTGAGAATGATAGTGAATCAAAGGATGAGAGTAAGGAATTAGAGGATGATAGGAAGGCTAAGGTTAGCGAAATAGAAGAAGTAGAGGAGGAGGATTACTTCAATAGGTTACCCACTAAGGAAGAGCGAGCATATCATAAGAATCTATTCGATGACTCCGAGACCCCATACATCCTAGGTAACCCAATTTTCAAGGTGGGCGATCCATCTAATCTCAACATACCATGCAACATCGGGCATTTGCATATTTGGAAAGCGTACATTGACCCTAGATCACCCATTAACATCATGACTAGAGCTCAATACAATTTGATAATGAAAAGTCAACTAGGGTATAGAGTGTTTCCCGATAAGGGATGGATTAGTAACTTCACGGGAAGAGTTAAAGGATTACCGGTTTATGTAGGAAACTTTACCTATGTCACCGACTTTGTGATTGTAGAAGATATCCGCCCAATAATCGATGCAAGTGTGACCCAAGTAGTCTTAGGCAAACCATTTATCGAGGTCTCTAGAATGACTCATGAACCTTCCTTAGGGATAGTCACATTTAAGGATGAGACCGATGAGGTGAACTACCAAATGCCGTATAAGATAGAGCAATACCAACACTTGTCAAACGTTGAGAAGGAGCTCAAACAAGCGGTTTACTATAGGAATGATGAGGATAGACGTAGGGGAGTAGACTATGTCATGAAAAGGATTTTCGGTTTCTATAAGGATTGTTTGAACTTAGGGCCCGAATACAAAACCGGAAAAGAGGATGACTTAGGAACCGAGACCAACGACGAAGTCACGTAACGTACGGTGACTTTGAGTCTAGCTACAAGACTCGTTAATAAAGAAAAGCGCTTCTTGGGAGGCAACCCATGTTTTGTGTGTTTTTGTGTGTTTATTTGATTTTATTTGTTTCCGTATGTAAGTTATATTTCTTGTTATTGATTCATGCTTCAAACTAAATTGTGAAAATGCTTTATTTTGTTTTTAACTTCGTCTTAACTACATATAAAGGTATTTTGCAAAAGCTAAGTGTAAGGGAAATCTAAATCGGTTTATATAGAACGAATGAACATGAATCATAACAATGAAATTAGCATACATATTAGTACTTGTTTGAGTCAAATGCTTGTATCGAGTCATAATGAATTTTTGCAGGAATTCCAGGAAGTAAGATCTAGTTTTTCCAGAATTTTTCCCGGAAGCTTAACATGAGAATTCTGTCAGAACTTTCTGACGGCGTCAGGGTTAACACCTGACGGCGTCAGGTTATAATTTTCTGCAATTTTTGAAAGTTTTGTATTTTTCCGGAAACCTAAAAAGTTTTGTCAATTCTTTAACTTATAATCTCCAGGAATTCTGCAAAATATTCATTCCACAAGCATTATATCTTATTATGTAGATTTTACCGCCGATTTTACGCGAGGTTGGCCTTTATCTTTTTCAGGTTAACAGGTTATTTTGGACAAGAAGACGTTTATTATTTTGGAAGGGAAGCTTTGAACGTTCGTCTATCTTGGAAGAAGATCTAACCATGTTACATCACTATCCACAACAAACGATTCAGGGGAGTATTTGATTTCATTCTTTCATCTTATTTACTTTTACGTCTTTTATTTGAACATTGGGGACAATGTTCGGTTTAAGTGTAAGGGGGGTAAATGAAAGCACCGTTGAGAATATACTTACGCTTGATGTTTTGCTTTGTTTGATAGTAAATTTGTAATAAAACCAAGAGAAATATTTGTTAGGGCAATTTTAGCGCCAATTTAAAATTTTTTACAACATTTAGAAGTGAAACCTTGATCTTAATGAGCGTCTCATGGATAGGAAATTGTATGACTAGCACAAAACCGTACCACTAAAAAATTTTCCACCCCAAATATGTGAGGTTCGCCCCTAGAATTGGTAGGAAAAGCATCCATCTTTGGTGCTATGATGTGAGTACCGGTAGTATTTAGATTCTAGAACTTGCGTTAGGACCATCTCAAATCCACAAGTGAGACTACATTCGTGTAGTTAAGATTTACTACATGATAAGAGGCATTAGGATTAACCCATTGTTTTACACCCGTATATTTGTTATAATTACATTGACTTCATTGGTCAAGTAATTCTCCCACACCCTTTGCGTTGTATCCATTTTTGGTACACGATACCCCTAGTACACCCCTCCGAGCCTATCCTTTCGTTTCGACCTTTGAGCATCTTACTCAAAGTGAGAATTTGTTTACACCCCACTAAATGTACACCCAAATCGCCTTAGCCTACCTTGTATGCACCCACCTTTGGTGCATTATTGTGAAAACATTTGTTAAACCCTTAGTTAATTATCCGGTCAATTACATGGTTGCTAAGTTAAGTCATATCCTTGTACATATTGTTTTGGGACGATTGGGACTCATGGGTAAAGTACTAGTGTAATGAAGTAATGGGGAAGAACAACATTATTACCCCCATACGTGCTAAATATTTTAAAAGTACTCCAAGTTTTTCGATTATCTTAATTCGAGTCATTAGAATAGTGATTGTAAAGTTATGTAAAGATTCAAGTGTAAGGGGAATGCAAATCCCCTATGATGTATTATTTTGGATGGTAGGGCAAGAGTGTATGAAAAAAAAAATCGAAAAATCAAGAAAAATAAAAAAAAATATGAAAAAGAAAGAAGAAAAACATACGGACTACCATCCCGTTTCCTTTTATGTTCCTTTTTAGTTTTTGTTATTTCATTTTTAGACTAAGATTGAGTCGAGTCTTGACTTAAGCAACGATGTAGAGTGCATGTATTTGATCATGATAATTAACTCGCCACCACTAAAATACCCTTTATTCCAACCAAACCGTGTTATCATATCCCTACACCTTACGTTACAACCCTTTATAAAGCCCTCTTTGATAGTTTATCTTAGGTGCTTACGCCTAGTGGAGGAGTAATTGATCCTTTCCCAAGCCTATGGTAATCTATTTGCTATGACAGGTAGTGAGTGTTATTTTCCGTTTCCATTTATGAGATATAAACTTTATGACATTTGAGAGATGTGAGAATCCAAACACTATTTGTGAGGTGCTAGTGTATGATTTCCGTGCTTGTTATGATTAGGGTCTAATAACTATTTGTTGTAATTACTTTTATATTCGTGTTAAATGACCCCTAACTCATATTTTGATTGGAATAAAAGCTCATTTGCTTGAGGACAAGCAAATCCCAAGTGTAAGGGTATTTGATGAGACGAAAAGTGTTACGCTTTTAGGGGGTCATTTAAGCCCTAATTCGTATAAATGTGATCAAATATTGCCCTAAATCGTTCCTTTTGTCATTTTAGGTACTTTTGAGAGGAATTCTGGAAAACATGCATATTCGGACGTTTTTGGAGCATAAAAGTGAAGAAAACGACAAAGTCTCAAAAGATGAAGATTTACAACCTGACGGCGTCAGAAGTCACAAGGTGACGCCGTCAGAAAGTCTTGACAAAAGAGTGGAATCCAATTATCAAATGACGGGCCAGAGAAAATTTGGGATTTAACACCTGACGCCGTCAGGTGTTAGGAAATGTAGGCCGTCAGGAGTAAAGTTAAAGAGTGACGGCCCAGAAGGTTTTATAAGGTGACGGCGTCAGAAGTGGATCTAGGCCATCCGAGAAACCTAATGGCGGCGAGCTGACGGCGTCAGCCCTTATAACCTGACGCCGTCAGAGTGTAAAATCTATATATAGTTTTCTAATTTTCATTCATTAGTGTGGAACTTTGTGGAGAACTTTTAGGGCAAACCCTAAAGACGAATTTTCTGTACTTTTTAGGGTTTCCAACCCTTGGAACCCTCATGCTTAATTAAAGATAAGTCTTCACTTTAATTCAATCAATATGTCTATGTGTTGGTTGATTATCTCTTTTGCTTGTCTTTTAATTAACATGTGTAGCTAAATTCTCTAGTGTTTGCTTAGATCTAATGAAACCTAACTATTAATTATTGGTTGATTGGTGTGTGTTGTTGTTTGTTGGGATGATTGTTCCATCAATGTTAGGCTCAAGAAAACTGGCCAACCTCCTTTATGGTAACGTGCTTGAACGTCTTGGGAAACATGTAGCCAAGGCATACTAGGCTATTAAGGTAGTATTTAACGCATGAGCCACTGTTTACAACCCCTATGGTTGTGCCGTGCATGGCATAGGGCGAGATAAGAGCTCATAGAATTGGAGAGATATGTATGCCACTCCATGAGTTATTAGGAATACACCCTTCATCCACACAAGTAACACACATATCAATTAACCGGTAAAAGATAGTTAGGGAGTAATGAAATCTAAGTAAACACAATTTTCTCCATATTGTTTTCACAACCACAATAGTTTAGATATTTATTTATTTTAATTTGCATAAGTAGTAAACTTGGGTTAGTTGATTAACAACTAATTCCGCCCTTCTTCCAAAACCGAAATTTTAATTGCTTTCATAAAAATATAAAAATACAAAAAGAATCTTCCTTCCACCTTTAGACCTATTAGAGTAGCTTTTCTATCCTAACGAACACTATTCCCTGTGAGAGAACGATCAATCCCCCGTACTTACCACTATCCTATACTACATCGGTCAGGTACACTGCCTGGTGGGGTTGTAAGCCTCTTGAGATCCCTCGAGAGGTAAAACCTGTTGTAAGGTCACAAAACCACGCATCAATCTTGTGTTTTTTTTTCTGATTTGTAAGTTTAACTGTTTTAACATTCGTGTTATTCATTACACTTATCAAATTTGGTGCTTAAATCACTTGCTCTTTGGATTTTTGTTTAATCGTTCCTTAAGGGTTTTGAGTAATCGTTTTTCATATTCTAACCGACCTAAGGGATTTGTGATCGCAACTCTATATCCTTGATCCTAGGTCGGTTTAATACATATATAATCTTCATTGAATCTATTGATTTATCATTAGGTCGATTATTATGGATGCTGGTTAGTAATTTTGGCGATTTTTATTAAAACCCTAAGCGATTAGGGTTTTAACTATTCTTCTTGTTTGCATACGTGCTGATTGGTCTGGATTTAGTGGTCGTGGGTTTTTAGGGAGATGATTAATAAGGGTTTCTTGAATTCGAAGGTTGCTACTGATGCTTCAAAGTCCAGAGGTAATATTAACGTGGATGTTGAAGGTTTGGCAGCAAGGATGAAACGGTTAAAGGGTAATGATGAGGGTACTTCGGATGGGATTCCATTACGCAAGGCTTTTAGGGTTTTGGATTCCCATAAGTCTGATTTGGTTAACGATGGTAAGGTGGTGGATGAGGGTAATGATTTGGTTATGAATTCTGATGCTACTAGGATCCCTAACGAGTTTAATACACTTGGTATGGCTGATGTTGCTAGTCATCAAGTGGAGCCGATTCCACTTGGTAATGAGGGTAATCCTAGCAATGGTAATGTGGGTAACGTGGAGCAGATTTCACCTCAAGGAGGTACGAATGATGTGGATGAGACTTTCTGGTCGATTAATGATGGTAGTTACTTTCCTAAGGGTGATGGTGTCCATGTTTCTCAAAAGGCTGGAAAACCACGTTTATCTCCCATGAATGACACTAATAGTCAGGTTCCCAGCCCTAATGCGGAACAATTGATAGCAAATGCGCATAAGAATTTTGAAGAAGCCATGAATAAAATTCAAAGTGAGATTGTTGCTAATAAGGATTCCTCTTCTGATTTGCAGAATTCGAGTGGTATAGGGCAGCACTCTAATTTGAAAGGTAATGAAGTTAATGCAACAAATATTCCTCCTTCTAATGTGCATATGAATAAGAGTGCAACTTCTAGACCTAATACTCCCAAGGTTGATACTACTTGTGATACTGAAGTGAAGCCAGTTTCTTACGTGGGTGCTACTTCTAATGAACCTCTTAAACACGTGTCTAATTTTCGGAGGTTGGAATGTATCAAAAAGAAGGATGAGGTTGATCTTTCAGTTCCAATGAAAGTAGTGGAAGAGGTGAACACGAGATTTGAGAATACTCTCTACGGTTACTTCCTTGGCCAACGCCTTGCTTTTCTAGTTGTTAATTACTATGTACGCAATGCATGGGCTAAGTTTGGTGTGCAAAAGGTAATGATGAATGCAAAGGGGTTCTTCTTCTTTAAGTTCAACTTGAAGAAAGGTGTTGATGATGTGCTTAAAAACGGTCCTTGGTTGCTCAGAAATGTTCCTATTATTCTTAAACCATGGACTTTGAACACAAACCTACTTAAAGAGGATTTGACTAACATCCCGTTGTGGGTTAAATTCCATGATGTCCCCCTTGCTATGTTTTCTGATGATGGCCTTAGTCTTCTTGCAACACTGATTGGCACGCCCAAAAGGTTAGATGCTTTTACAAGCCAAATGTGCAAGGAATCGTGGGGCCGTAGTAGTTTTGCCAGATGCATGATAGAAGTGAAGTCGGATGAGGTGCTTCGGGACAGCCTCACTGTTGAGATACCATTACTTGATGGCTCGGGTTCGACTATTGAGAAGATACGGGTTGAATACGAGTGGAAACCACCTCGTTGTGATAAATGTAAGATCTTTGGTCATACTCTGATTGATTGTCCTAAGGTTGTTGCACCTCCCGTTCAGCCTACTAAGCCGGTTAATGATGGTTTCACGACTGTCAATAATAAAAAGAAAGGTAAGCAAGGTGGTTCTACAACCCAGGGTAAAGGAGGGTTTTCTAAACCTGTTGTGGGTAAGCAGCTTCAGTATCAACCAAAAAAGAATCCCACTGAACCTAAGAAGGTGGGTGGCACTAAGAAGAAGGCTTCTGATGTGACTAGTACGAGTGGAACGAAGATTTCTACATCTAATCAGTTTGCTGCTCTTAATATGGATGATATGGATGCTTTTGGTATTCCGTCTAATGACAACAACAAGGATGTAGATGCTGGTCATACAATGGAAGTTACTGCGGATGAGTCTACCAAGACAGGTAATACAATGGAAGTTAATGAGGAAGAGTCTATTAAGATAGGTATTGTTTCACAAGATCCTCTTGTGAGTGATTTAAAAGAGAAGGAGTCGGTTGTGGCTCCTACAAATGGTGTTTCTTCTACTCCTTCCACCTCTTCTACCAAGAGGGTTAATCCTTTTTCTAAGGTGGGAGAGATCGTGGATTCGGATTCTGATGATGAGGTGGTTGCTAACCCATTTGATGAGTCTGCTAATCTGTTTGGTGGTGGACAAGAGTTGGAAGCTGCTTATGATGACTATGATTACGATGACTATGCGAACCAGGTTTATGATCTTCCAGGAAATTTGGATGCTTTTAGTGCCATGTATGGCACTAGGCTACAAGGTCGTAGGAAGTAATTTTATCTCGTAATGTCTTATGTTGTCATGTGAGTAATGGTGTGTTTTCTTTGTTTAGAAAATAGGAAGTATCTTGTTATGTAAGCTTTTTGCCTATGTAACGGGCTGAGATATGGGATTCACCCATATCCATTGTACTTAAACGTTTTGGTTAATATATATACCAGGGTGCAGGATTACTCCCCTTTACCCAAAAAAAAGACTATGTTTTGGAAAGGATTTTGCAATACAGAAAGTTTCAGTGCACAAGAGGTGAAATTTTCAGCAAAACAACAGTTCTGTATTTATAGACGACAGGAGAGAGAGCACGGTCCCTTAAACACCAGACGGTCCCGTATCGATAAAGGATACCGTCCCGACATATGCTCCCATTTTTGTCCTGACATGGTGAAAACTTATCTGGTGAAAATTTTATGTCGGTTTTGAGCGGGAAATATGGCTGCTATGAATTTGAATTTTGAAAACATTTTGTTAATAAAACATTTCTTTAAATCACACAAAAATACTTTTGTAAAAATGTTTTGTGACATGAAAATGTAAAGTTTAGGTGAAAAATAGGTCCTTTGATCACATACACAAGTTGGTAGATGTTTGTACATACCTTAAGTGATGTTGGAAACGAAAATGAGTTTTCTCGATCAAAAACTTATTAAACGTAGTTTTAGGTAACTTATGTTTGTATTTTTGTGATTATCAAAACTAGAAGAGACCGAATAATGCAAATGACGTTTTTGACATTATTTTTATTAACAAATACCACTTGTGCTTTTTCTATCAACATAGTCACCAGTATGGTCCGAGTCGGCATACACTATGGTTTCTACTCCCGTTCCTTTGGGATACCATAATCCTAAATGTGTAGTACTCTTAATGTATCTAAAAATTCTTTTAACGGCTTAAAGATGGATTCTTTTAGGATCTTCTTAAAAACGAGCACATAGACAAACACTAAACATAATGTCGGGTCTACTAGTCGTCTTCCAATCATACCTCTATATTTAGTGTTATCTACGGATTCACTTTCCTCATCCTTGGTGAGTTTTGTTTCCGAGGAAATAGGCGTTTTGATTGGTTTTGAATCTTCAAGACCAAATTTCTTAAGCATGTCTTTTAAGTATTTAGATTAGTTAAAGAATATCCCATCTTCTAATTGTTTAATTTGGAGTCCTAAGAAAAAGTTGAGTTCTCCTATCATACTCATCTCAAACTCATCATGTATGATTTTTGAGAAATCATCACATAATTCTTGACAAGTTGATCTTAATATGATGTCATCAACATAGATTTGGACGATGATAATATGTGAATCTTTCTTTTTCTGAAGAGAGTATTATCGACTAAGCCCATGGTATACTTATGGTCAACTAGAAAGGTCTTAAGTCGATCATACCACGCTTTTGGAGCTTGCTTAAGTCCGTATAAAGCTTTTTTAAGTTTGTAAACATGATTAGGTTTTTCAAAGTCGGTGAAGCCCGAGGGTTGAGCAACATAAACTTCTTCATTTATAAAAAAAAAAACACTTTTGACATCCATTTGAATGAGTTTAAAATTGTGTGCGCATGCATATGCAAGTAAAATCCTAATAGGCTCGAGCTTAGCAACCGGAGCAAAAGTTTCATCGTAGTCAATGCCTTCTTGTTGATTTTAACCTTGTGCTACTAGCCTTGCTTTGTTTCTAGACACTATACCCTTTTCCTCCGTTTTATTACGAAAGACCCATTTTGTTCCTGTTATTGTTTTGACTTTTTGGTTAGGAACTAATGTCCAAACGTCATTTCTAACAAATTGGTTCAATTCTTCTTGCATAGCTATTACCCATGATTCATCTTTTATGGCTTTGTTTTTATTTTTCGGTTCAATGGTTGACACGAAACAAAAGAATTTACTTTCATTTTGGACTTTTGATCTTAATGTTCTTTTGTTAATGTTTCCTATGACACTATCTAATGGACGACTTTTAGATTCTTTGACATTGACAAATTCTTTATTTAATATTTCATCTTCCTTGTAATTATCTAAGTTTTCTTGACTTTCTATTACTTGACTTTCAACTAAGTCATCATCTACCAAAGGTGATGTCTTAGAGGGAGGTGCACTCTCGTCGAATGTTTCGTTCAACGATTCCTCGACTCTCAAGTTTCTTTGTTTAAGATACTATAAGCTTTGCTATTTGTGAATATCCAAGAAATACACCTTCATGAGACTTTGTGTCAAATTTAGTGAGATAATCCCTGGTGTTAAGTATAAAGCATTTACTCTCAAACACTCTAAAATATCCTAATGTAGGCTTTATACCATTATATAGTTCATATGGAGTTTTGTTTAAAAATGGTCTAATCAAGACACGATTTAAAAAGTAAGTTGACGTGTCAACGACGTTACACCAAAACTTTTGTGGAATATTTTGTTCATTAAGCATTTTTTACTCATCTCTTGAAGAGTCCGGTTTTTACGTTCTACTACACCCTTAGATTGAGGAGTGCGTGGTGCCGAAAAGTTATTTTGTTATACCATTTTTATCACAAAAGTTTCCAGATTGTATTTCATTGTCGAATTCTCGACCGTGGTCCATTCTAATAGACACAATGTGAGTTCCTAATTGATTTTGAATTTTCTTACTTAGAATTTCAAATTGGTCAAAAGCTTCGTTTTTACTTTTTAAAAATTTTGTCCAAGTATGTCTTGAATAATCATCCACTACAACCAAATTGTAGAAGTTACCTCCATAACTTTGTATAGCGGATGGACCGAACAAATCCATGTGTAAAAGTTCTAGACACCTAGGTGTAGACACCATATTTTTAGCCTTATGGCTACTATGAACTTGTTTACCAATTTTGCAAGCATCATAAAAGTGTTGGTCATATTTCAACTTGGGTAGGTTTCTAACTAAGTCTTTGGAGGAGAGGTTTTGGATAAGTCTCATATTAGCGTGTCCTAAACGTCTATGCCATAGAGTTGGTCATATTTCAACTTGGGTAGGTTTCTAACTAAGTCTTTGGAGGAGAGGTTTTAGATAAGTCTCATATTAGCGTGTCCTAAACGTCTATGCCATAGAGTTGAAGATTCATCTAATGAGGTGAGGCAAAGTTTGTCTCTAGATGTTTGATCAATCTTCATGACATATACGTTGTTCTTAAGGACACCTTTGGCTACGGTTATGCCGTCTTTAAGTATTTTACTTGCATTTTCATTGAAAAAGACGTTATACTTTTTACGGCAAAGTTGACTAATACTAAGGAGAATAAAACCCAGGTTATCAACATGAGCTACATCATCAATAGAAAGAGAGTCATGAGAGATTGTACCTTTTCTGATGATTTTGCTTTTAACTTTGCTACCAAAAGTAACGTTACCTCCATCATATTCTTGATATGTTGAGAAGAGGCTTTTGTTTCCCGTCATATGCCTTGAGCAACCGTTATCTTTGATCCATTCATCCGATTCCAAACTAACTTTCAAGCATACCTATTTTTTATGAAAAACACTCAAACGTTTGGTCCCCAATATCTCATGGGTCCATTTTGGTTAAACATACCATTAACTTGATCCATGTATGGAAATGGAAGATACGAGTTCCATGACATGTAATTTGGAGTTTGATAGTGTCTAGATAAGTTTTGGTTCCAACCATGTTGGTAGTTTGGTTGTGTGTTGTAGTTGCTCTTTAGAAAGGGGCGTTTGGGAATAGGAGTTTTAGGCCTCGGTTGAGTAGTTTTAGTTCTAAATTCATTTCTAGCAAGTCCTACTCTAACTTTAATAGCCAGTTTTAGTTTTGCTTCATTTACACTAGTATTGGACTTATTTGTGACTTTAACAAACTTAGTACGATCCGACGAGGAAACTAACATTTTTGCTGCAGACCTCGCGGAACCTTTGGGTTCAATGGACGGAACCAAATTTTTGGTTCCATCTGGTCCGTGGGTACCTGCAGCAGTTTTGTCCATTTCTTGTGCTTTTCGTCTTGTTTCGTTTGACTCTTTGAAGTTCCTAATTTCATGAATCCTAGTCCCGTTTTATCTTGAAGTTTCATTATTTCATCCGCACAAGAAATACTTTTATCGAACCTTTTAAACTTTGTGGTTTGTTTTATTAGATCATCTTGTGTAATTTTAAGCTTCTCAATTTCAAGTTTAAACTCTTGACATGATTTACACATTGTGTCAATACTTTTACTCTTTTCTAACCTTTCAGCTTTTTCCTTTAATTCATACACTTCATTTTCTAAAAATTCCTTTTTAGTTTTCAAAAATTTGTTTTTGTTTATGATTTTTAAGCTTAGCTCACAAAGTTTGTTATATTCTTTTTGCAGTGTGTCATCATCAATAGAAGAACAAGATGAATCGGAGTGTACCTCATTTTAGTCATGAGCCATGAGAGCAATCTCGTCATTCATTGGTTCCTCGTCATCATCTTCGCTATCGCTCCAAGCACCACCTACAAAGGCTCTTTGAGATTTACTTTTGGGTGGTTTTGGACATTCTCCTATGAGATGACTTGTGTCTCCGCACCTAAAACACTTTCTTTCACCCTTTCCTTTCTTATCATCACGATCTTTTCCGAAAGCTTTCTTGTCGTCTCTAGGTTGCCTTACAAACTTCCCTCGTCTTCGAAAGAACTTCTTGAAGTCTCTAACGGCCATGGCATATTCTTCATCATCACTATCCGAGCTAGATTCTTCATCATCACTTGATTGAACTCTAGCTTTTAAGGCAATGGACTTGACTTTTTGTTTCTTGCCTCTAACTATTTCTGAATCTTTTTCCATTACCATTTCATAAACTTTGAGGTTTCCAATTAGCTCGTCAAGTGACATGCTTAAAAGATCTTTAGATTCTTCAATTGATGTCACTTTGGCTCTCCACTTCGGATGGAGTGCTCTAAGGAATTTCCTGACAAAATTCTTACTACAAAAAGATTCATCAAGTGCTTTAAGTGAAGTAATAATGGTGTTAAATATAGCAAATGCACAATCAATAATTTCATCTTCGGGAATAGAAAATTGTTCATATTGTTGAACAAGAAGATCAATTTTGTTATCCTTAATTTGTGAGTTTCCTTGATGAGTGATTATTAAAGATTGCCAAATTTCTTTAGCGGTTTTGCACATAAAAACTCTTTCATATTCTTTCTTTTGTAAAGCATTATAAAGCATCATTTTAGCTTCATTATTTTTAGCAATCAATTTCTTTTGATCTTCATTATGTTTAGTAAGTGAGCTATCCTCATCTTTACCATTTATAACATCCTTAAAAGTGGCTTTGTTATCACAATCAATAATTATATACCATAGATATCCTTAAAAGTGGCTTTGTTATCACAATCAATAATTATATACCATAGATCTATATCTTTTGATTTCACATAAGTTTCAAAGCGGTTTTTCCAATATATAAAACCATTTGATTCAAATAGTGGTGGTCTTCGCATAGATTGTACTTCTTTGTAATTTTCAAAATCCATGGATCATTTCAAGTTTTAAAACAAAATGTATTTTAAAAGCTTGAGTAACGTAGCTCTGATACCAGTTGTGGAAAACTAGAAGGGGGGTTGAATAGTTTACCGGTTTTTAACTTAATTAACTTTGAAAACTTTACGTGCAATTAACAATTGAAACTAATAAACGATAAGTAATATGCAAGAATAAAGTAAGAAACGATCAAACCACAACACGGATGTTTATAGTGGTTCGGCTACAAGGACTCTTTTTCCTTGCCCTATTCCACTCCCCGAGTATCCAACTCGAGAGTTTCTTTCACTAGTCAACAAGCTCCTTTCACCGGCGGAGAAAACCTTACACGTCGCTTACACAAGATTACTAACATAAAGCTAGATGTCTAGTTCTTTTACAAGGGTACAACCACTCCCGTCACACTATGTATTTTGAGGACTAAAATACTAACCAATCACTACTGAAAAGATACAATCAAATGTAGTATAAACTACGTGAGTTTACACAATGCTAAGCTAACAAGTCTTGCAACGTTGTGTTGAAGCTTGTAAGCTTTCGAATGTACTTGTGAACTTCTTTGATACAAAAGAATCTCACACAAATGAAATGTTACCGAGTTAGATGAATGAAATGAGAGTATATACAAATTATGATTGTAGATAAAGAATTTCTTGGATGTGGCTTGCTATTTATAGCCAAAACAAATCAGCAAGCCCACGGATCTGGCGGAACCAAAACAAGGGTTCCGCCCTTGTATCCTGAGGGTTCCGCCAGGTCTGACAGGCAATTCTTCAAGAAATCTTTCCATATCTATGGCGAGTCAAATCAAGATCATTTTAAGTCGACCATAAGATATGTTATGTAAGAATCTATCTAAGATATGCATTAGATCTCACAAAGTCAACTTATGAGATTTTGGAAATTTTTCTAAAATTACACATGATGCATGCCATGATGTCATGCAACATTTTCTATTTTTAGAAATATGAAAATGTTATGTTAATGTGAAATGTAAATATAGCAAATGTGACGTTTAGTTTGAAATAAAATCTAATTATGAAATACTTAAGCTATATTTATGTTTTGCTAAAAGTTAAAGTTTACACTTTGTCGTTAACAAAATTTAGCAAAGATCGTAAAATATAAATAACGTTTTTAAGCGATATTTGTATTAACATACATTAAAAAAATTTGGTTGAGATATCATATATGTTCGCCATTAGATATCCCGTCGCTATGCATTTTGGTTATTTTACGTTTTATTACAACCATAGCTGTTTGCCGTTAAAAAATTCCGTTGCTAGACACGGGTAGTCGCATATCTATACTACTATATAAAACATTTGGGATATTTCCCTAAACGACAAGGCTTAAAATTCAGATTCAACACTTATTATTAATAGAGGCTTAAAAATTGTAGTATTAATTTTGCAATTAAATCTATGAATACACATATAATTAAAATTCAAAACCTTGCACACATAAATAAAAGTTATTACATCTTTGTAACAGCTCCAGCATTCATTCTGCCCATTTAAGATGTAACAGCCAATTTCAAAACGTCATCATAAATACTTTTTTAATTCTGCTTTTAATTTATACTCTAACCTACGGGATATAACTACCCACAAATACACAAAGAAATCTCATTTTCTTTCTCGCTCTGAAAACACATGCTACCAAAAATAATTCCCTCTGTCTTTAATTAATTCTGCTTTTAATTTATACTCTAACCTACGGGATATAACTACCCACAAATACACAAAGAAATCTCATTTTCTTTCTCGCTCTGAAAACACATGCTACCAAAAATAATTCCCTCTGTCTTTAATTAATAGCAAAAGAACACACACCATCACCTCAATTGCTACAACCGCCTCACTCGCCGCCTTCTCCACCGCCAAAATCTTTGTCAATTGCCGCTGCCATCACAGGCTTGTTGTGCTTTGCCTCCGCCGCCTTCTCCATCGCCACAATCATAGATCTATTGATACGATCTTAGCCGAGACCTTATGTTCTGTAAAAGAAACCAGCAAAAGGTTCTGAGTTGTGTTAATGGTTCGGTTTAGATAAGAAAAGCAAGAAACAAGTGTGGTTTATTTGTTTTTTGATGAGGCGAAAAGTGTTACGCTTTTAGGGGGTCATTTAATCCCTAAATCGTTATTTTATGATCAAATATTGCCTTAAATCGTTCCTTTTGTCATTTTAGGTACTTTCAGGAGGAATTCTCAAAAACATTGCATTTTGGACGTTTTTGGAGCATAAAAGTGAAGAAAATGACAAAGTCTCAAATCAAGCTGGAATTCTTACCTAACGGCGTCAGGCTTTGGATGCTGACGCCGTCACCTTAAGATGAAGGAGTGGATTCAGACTCTACTAGACGACCAAGGAAGGACTCAACACTTTTACACCTGACGGCGTCAGGTGTTAAGAAAAGTAGGCCGTCAGGTGTTAAGCTAAAGAGAGACGGCCCAGAAGGTTTAAAGAGTGATGGCGTCAGAAGTAGATCTAAGTGATCCGAGAACCCTAGACACGGCGAGTTGACGTCATCAAGATCTATAACCTGACGCCGTCAGTGTGTAAAATCTATATATACTTTTCCAATTTTCATTCATTAGGTGTGTAACTTTTGGGAGAACTTTAGGGATAAACCCTAGCTCGAATTCTCAGCCTTTTTCAATGGGGTTTTCACCCTTGTTTCATCTATGATTATTTAAAGATAAGTCTTCCATCAAATCAATCAATATGTCTATGTGTTGCATGATTATATCTTATGCTTGTCTTTTAATTAACATGCTAGGCTAGGTTTCTCTTGTGTTTGCTTAGATCTGATGAAACCTAGCTATTGATTACTTGTTGTTGGTTTGTTATTGATTGTTGTGGGTAGGTGATGTCGATGTTAGGCTTAAGAAAACTGGCTAACTTCCATTAGTAACTTGCTTGAATGTCTTAAGAAACATGAATCGGATGTGTACTACGATTATATGGTTGTATTTAATGCATAGGTAATTACTAGTGATTTCATAGTTTGGATACTAAACGTGTCGCTATAGAATGAAGTTTGCACTTATAGAGTTAGGGAAGATCGTACACGGCCCTACGAATGGTTTAAAGGAATACAACCCGTCATCCACGCAATTGTAACAGACCAATTAACCGGTAAAAGATAGCTAGGGAGTAATGAAATCTAAGTAAACACACTTTTCTCCATATAAGTTTCACAACCACTTTAATTTCCTTGTTATTTTATTTTATTTGCATTAGTAGTTTTTTGGGTTAGTTGACTAGCAACTAATTCCGCCCACTCTTCCAAATACCCGAGATTCTACTTGCTTTCATAAAATATAAAAAATACAAAAGAATCATCCCTCAACCCTTAGACCTAAATTAGAGTAGTTTTCAATCCTAACGACACTATTCCCCGAGAGAACAATCAATCACCCGGTACTTGCCACTTCACTATACTACACCGGTCAGGTACACTGCCTGGTGGGGATTGCAAGCTTCTCAAGATCCCTTGAGAGGTAAAACCTACTGCGTAGGCCACAACCCACACATCATTTTTTTTAAGGTTGTTGTGATAGTTGTGAGTTGGTGTTCGGTTTATAGCAGAAAGAAAACTATTAAAGGGTCTTATTGTTTTTGTGATTCTGGTTGCAAAATAGAAAACAAGAAAAGGCATTTGATTTGTAATTCGATCTGTATAGAAAGAAAGAAAAGTGGATGCAACTTTTGTGAGAGAATTAGGGTTGTGTTGAGAAAATTTAAGGATACATCTTGTTAATACAAATAATGTCAAAAACGTTATTCGCATTATTCGATCTTCTTGTTTTGATAATCAAAAAATATAGACATGTTACGTAAAGTTACGGTTAATAAGTTTTTAATCGAGGAAACTCGTTTCTTCCACGTAGCTTCTACAACATCACTTCAGGTATGAACAAACATTATACCGTCATTAGTTTGGTGATCAAAGAAGTTTATTTTCTTACAAACTTACATTTAAGTTAGACAAAACATTTTCACATAAGTATTTTTGTGTTTTTTAAAGAAATGTTTTATTAAGAAAATATATTCAAAATCAAATTTATAACAGCTAGTTTTCCCCCCAAAATAGCTGAATTTTCACAAGATAAGTTTTCACCACGTCAGGACAAAAATGGAGCATTTTTGTCGGGACGGTCCCTTAAAGTGGACGGCAGTCCCTTAGTAATAAAGGACCGGCACCTATTTAGGGGACCGTCTGTCTCACTCTTGACGTCTATAAATACTGAACTGTTACACTTCAGAAAACAATGTTTTTCACACACAAAACTTTTTGTTTTTATTTTCTCTTTAGTCTTTGATCACTATAACATGTCGGTATATGTTTATAAGTGATTTCCTCTTCCGACAAGTGCAAGAGAAGAACTCTCGACATCAATGAAGTCTCGAGATGTTATAGGTGTCCACAGACAAACGTAACAAGTGTTACGGTGATAGGTTTTGTAAATAATGTCATTGTTTTTCGACGTGTGTGTGAGTCGAGGATGGGGATATTTGCGTGAACTTGGATGGTGATGTAGATACAAGAAGTCTTGTAACTAGATTAGTTCATGTATTGGTTGTGAGAAGAGTGATGTCCTAGTGTGTAGGTTAGGACTTAGTCGAGTCGTTATGTAAAGACTTGGATCGGGTGATGATCCAAGTGAGTCATGTGTGTAGTCTTGGTTCGGGTGAAGAACCAAGTGAGTCAAGTGTGTGAAGGCTTAGTTCGGGTGAAGAACCAAGTGTGTCCAAGTGTGTGAAGGCTTGGTTCGGGTGAAGAACCAGGTGTGTCTAAGAGTGAAGGCTTGGTTCGGGTGAAGAACCAAGTGTGTCAATTTTATGAAGGCTTGGATAGGGTGAAGATTCAAGTTGGACAAGAGTGCTTGTTCGTGTGGCCACGTGGGCCTTGGAGTAGATTGGTTCTAGCTACGATTAGAACTCGACATTATGCTTAGTGTCGTTAAACCTTGTGTAAGCATGTGTACGGATTGCTCTGTCTGAAGGAGTGTGTTGATATAGTGATTGATAACTCTCGAGTGTGGTACTCGGGGAGTGGAGTTGGACGGAGAGTGAGCTTCATGCCGAACCACTATTAATTGCCGCGTCTCTTGGTTGTGTTCTTTCCTTTCTCTTTACTTTACTTGTGTTATTTGTGTATGTTAGTAGTTTATTTGATATCACATAACAAGTAGAATTCGAAAAGTTTGCAAAAGAATATTAACCGGACCTAAAAACGCCGAAACGTTTAACAACTAAAAAGAAACTGTGAAACTATTCGACCCCCCCCCCTTCTAGTTTCTACAATTGGTATCAGAACCAGGTTATCAAGATCTTTAGAGTATACTGTACTTTAAAACTTGAATCGATCTATGGAGTTTGAAAGATACCTAGAAGGGATCTATTTGAATTAGTCACCATTTTTTGAAAATGAAAATTTTGTCATTTGGGAAAATGAATTTGAAAGTTATATGAAATCAATTAATCATAATCTTTGGCATGTCATTTCGTTTGATTATTTTTAATCAATGAGAATAGATTTCAAAAACCAAAATTTCAAAAGAAACTTTTGCTAGACATTGAAGCTCAAATGTTGGTTTATGAAACTTTGCCTAAAATGAGTTTTGACAAAACTATTTTATGTAATGTGGCAAATGATATGTGGCAAAACATTTTAGACTTTCATCAGAGGAATGTTCAAGCCAAAGATGATGAAAATATGTTGTTAGAAAGTCACTTAATTTAAGTAGATTCGTGTACTACTAGTTTGAATGTTTTTGTTGTAGGTAATGTTGCCGACAAGAATCACACAAGCAACATAGTTGATGTACTAATCTACAAGTCTTGGAGTATTGACTGGTTAAGAAGAAAATGTACGCGTTTGGTTAGCTAAAGGTCAAGATAACTAAAGACCAAGACAAAGTGTGTCTTGAATGTGCAACTACTATTAAGGATGATTCGCCAAGTGAGGTTCATCATGTCTTGCATCACATACAACACATGTTATGAAATGTGTTATTAAGGATAGCTAGAGGCCAAGGTAAGTTTTCTTACAATCTTGTCTATTATAGTTGCTACTTGAATGCTTGATATATGCTTACGTGACTATGTATTTTATCATTACTTGCTTGCATGCTAGATAACACTTACATGCTCATATGTGCTATATGCTTTGTGATCATTAGACGTTTTGTCTAAATGCTTATCCTTCTTTGGATTCAAGCAAATTATTTGGAAAAATAATGGTCTTACCACAACCATTATTTATAACGAATTTCAAGTCAATCAATCACTATAGATGATGCACACTTGCTTCACTCTTTACTTGCTCTCTAGTTCTTGTCTATGACTTTCCTTGAAGGTTACTTGATTGACATCTAGTCTCTCTGATGCAAGTCTCGTCCTTGAACCTCATTTAACGTTTTGCTCTTTCTATTCTCCTGTTTCGAGTCAAAATCCACTCTTTATTCAAGCGTATCGAGTCTTTCCCTTTTCTTCTGTCTCGATTCCACTCCATACCCATTCCTTAGCTTACTCGTGCATATTCAGTCAATACAGTATCTTAAAATACAAAGAGTTATATTTTAAAATGATTTGGAACCAAAGATTTTTCATATCAACTATAACAGCAAAAATCGTCAAAACCACACAAGCTTCTGCCGACAGTCCCTTAGCTCTCGGTGGTCCCATATCGATAAGGGACCGTCCATTATTTTAGGCAACACCCCCGTTTTCTTATTGCATAATGTTCAAAACAAAAACCAAACACGCCCTTTTGGGCAGAAGTGGCGAAAACTCGACTCAACACCCAACTTCCTCACTAACCCAAAATCAAATTAATTCAAGGCTTACAAATTCAAGATCATTAATCACCAACTCTCACTAATCATTCTATTGTAAGTTAATTCATTCAATTTCACTTATTTAATTCGAATTAAGCCATTAGGGTTTATATGAACATAAAATTAAAAAAAAATTAGGGATTCTCATTTCTTTGTTAAATTAACAACAATTGAAAGCAAATCTAAACAATGTAGCACTAATAATACTCAAATTAACCAACTAATTAACTTATTTTGCGAATTTTGAAAATGGGTTAAAAATGAGATTATCCTCAATTCGAATTTAATGTTGTTAATCATGTTTAATCACGTAACAAAAACGTCATTATGCATTGTTAATACATGTCAGAAACGTTTTCATAACCATGCAACAAAATGAATCAGGAATTTCGAAATTAAAATGAATTTTGGTATAGAAGTGTAGGCATAAAAACTATAGGCTAGCCAATTTGATTTTTACCTTACTTAATTTTCTTTTATAGGAAAAATATGCCTAAACCAAACTGGGTGGATCACAAAAAGACACGCGATTACATACCCATTGTTTCAACTGATTACACTCCACCTCTATCATATAATTTCCAACACTTTGAAAAACGGGCTATACATGAAGGTCGTGTTGTCTATCCCGACTTTGAGGATTTTGGTTACCTTGAAGTCATGTTGAGTTCTGCTAAACTTGAATGTCTTTACAAGATTAATGAGTCTATTGTCCCTCGCTTTGTTCTAGAATTTTATAGTCAATTTAGGTTGAGAGCTGAGTCTGTAAATGAGCTTTACATCGAGTTTGTCATTCAAGATAAATTCTTTTCATACTCCCTTCCCGATTTTGGTCACATCCTTGGTGTTCCCACGTCGGGGCAATGCTCTTTCACTGACGAATGGAGCCTTGATGCTCTTGTCAAAAGCACCCCCACACGTGGGAAATATGCCACTGTTCCCCACCCCCCACTCCAAATGACCTTAAAATTGTCATTCTAAAATCTTGAACTTCATCTCATACCCGTACTTACAGGGGTAAGAAAATTCCTATAGAAGAAAACCAAATACTTACAAAAGAAGTCGAAAATCATCTCAAAGCCGTTGAGGAGGTCGTACATGAAAATGCCTTTTGCCTAGGTGGCAATAGGGATCATCTTCCCGCGTGTCTCGGTCACATGCTCTATTATATTGTCTCATCGACACCCTACAATCTAACATTCTACATGGTCAGGAGAATGGAATTTGTCACAAAAAAGAACAAGTTAAATATGCCATATGGTATGCTCTTGACCCGTCTATTCAACCATATCATGAATGAATTTCCGGAACTCCAATCGGAAAAGTATCACATTCATGATCGTGTCATGTTCCCGCTCACTATCTATATTGAGCGTAAAACAAGGTCTGATTCGAGGTCGAAAATGACCTTGTTTCCCGAGTCATCTTCTAGTGATTCATCCTCTCATCACATAGATGATGATGGACATGTTGGTAGTTCAAATGCTTCTGCTTCTTCTCCATCCCAAAACTTCATAAATGCCCTTCCTCAAATCCCTCAAAATATTGAGTCTCAAGATCCATCTGTGATCACACTTCTCACTCAAATTCGAGACGAGCAAAGGAAAGGTTTGAAGTCGATCAAGAATCTCCTCAAGAAGAAGAAGAAGAAGTGAATGTTATTTGAAGTAACTTTATTTTATGATTATATGTAATGCATTTGAAACATCTATGTTTATTTGTACTAACTCTTAAGACATGTTAAATTATTGATTATGTTTGAATTTGGACATGATTATGAGATGTTTAGTTGGTGTGTGACATCTTTTATTGTTGAACTTATGTTTGTGCTGTTCTGAGAAGAGTAGTTTCGAGTCATGTATGCAGGTTGCAGAAATAAGAAACTGGGCAACATTCTCGGCGGTCCTTTATCGACCCGGCGGTCCCCCAGTGATAAGGGACCGTCGGTGATTTAATGGACCGTCCCTGTGGGATCACGGATTTTGCACTGTTTTCTTCTTTCCTGCAATCCTAAACCTATTGCATGATTATCACCACCTTACCTTGTTTAGTTAAACATTTTTGAGTGCCTAGAATTTCCTAATGCATGCTTTGCCCAAATCATAACCATGTTTGATTATTTAAACCTTCCTTAGCACCCTCAATCTCATCACAATAACCCTTTACTCCATCTCATCACCAAGAAACCAACATCCTCTTCAAACAAACACACCAAATCATAACACCACATCACCAAATGGGCCATTGGAAAACATTCCTTCCACACCACCATCATCTCAAACTCTTGGAAATTCACTTCCCTACTACTTTGTTAACAACCACACGGTGGGGTGTGCTTGTTGTTACCATAACTTTCATCTCATCCACTCTCTTTGAGATGACTACACATCATGTTCGGTCACATTGAGTTTCTCATTGCTCAACAAAATGTGCAACCAACTCCCCTTGTTTCCATGCCACCATCGGCAACACCTTCGGGTCCACCTTCATTGTGACAAATGGTATTTTTCATAAACTAATTTATATAATAAATTTCTATTTATTATATTCACTTTGAACGTTATATGCATTTTAGCACATTTCTGCATGTTTCTGCACATTTCTGAATGATTTCGGGAACTATTTTGTACACTGTAGCTTACAGTGACTACTGAAAAAGTTTATTTTCATCAGTAAACCAAATTAATCCATTTCGGATAGTTACTGACAAGTTTCGTAATTTACTGAGAGTTCTCAGTATTTTCTGAAAAACAACGCCGCACACAAACCGACACCACAGTAATTATGAAAAGGTCAAGTAAATATATTTTTGAGTCAGTAAACTCATTTTATTACTTTTCTGACAAAACCTTGGCTAAAAACTTTATTTTACGTATTCGTGTCCAAAACGTCAAACCGGGATGTAACGGTTACATTTAAGCTTAAACCGACACACGATACACCAACACGGGACAAAAGTTATAATTCCCCCCCCCCCTAGGGAACCCCAACCGGCCACCTAAACCCCCACCAACCTTGGAGAATAATCTTTGCATCCAACAAACACCTTATTATCCACTTTACACCTTAATATTCAAATCTAATATCCAAATCTCTTTATTAACTAGATAATAGTGTGTATCAACTTTTCTATATTTCTTCCTTTCTCTCTTGTTTGGCCGGCCACAAAAACACACACAAACACATTTTTCTTACAAAATTTTGAAGAACAAGATCATTTGGGTGGTAATTGCAAGAGTTTGGGTAATATATAAGTTGATTTGGGTTAAATTGAAAGTGTTTTGGGTCTCTCTTGTTCCTTCCTAGCCACGTTCACAAACACCATCATTGTAAGGATCATCAAACTTTTCTAATATTGTTTATTTCATGTTTTTATGATAATCTAAGGTGTTACCAAGTGCTAAATACATATATTTTGTAACACTTGAGAAAATGGAAACGTTTAACAAACAAACGGGTCATGCCCAAATTTCTAAAAATGATAACACTTAGAGTATTTTACAAAATACTTACCTTTATATATACTCTTCTAAATTTCAAGTATATATATATATATTAATATTTGATTATATTATAAATAATAAAATATAATTATAATATAATACTTCTTCACAAATATAAATTTCATAAATGTTTCTCGAGTAAATTTAATTAATTATAAACTAAATTAATTAAATACTTAAGTACTACTATTATTCTATTTAATATATATATATATATATATATATATATATATATATATATATATATATATATATATATATATATATATATATATATATATATATATATATATATATATATATATATATATATATATAAGCTATTTATATATATATATATATATTACTACGTTCTAAGACGATGAAAGCGATAAACAAATGTTCCGTTATACACCTCCACACCATTCACCATCGCCACGAGCCATTGAGACGAGCTATTCTAATGAATTACTTTTGAAACGTACGTACCACACAACAAGCAAGAAATACACAAGCACATGGTAACACTTAACATAAAAACCTTTTCAAAAGAGTCGAACACTTAACACATGAACGTTGTACTAAGACATACCCTACTTACCTAGGTCGCGTGTCGGAGCGGTTTCACTATTTACTTATTGACTAGCGGATTGCTATCTTTTGAGGTGAGTTTATAGCCCCATTTTCTTATAAGTACTGTTTTATAAACCTTGGGGTGAGAAACATGCAAAACTGTTTTCATGGACCGAAAACTGAACTTGTTTTTAATACACTAGTATGCGGAAACCTAAGTTTGCTTGAATCCCATTTGCCCATTATCAACACCGTCAATTCCTGCTGGGAAACGCGTATGTTATAAATAGATCTATTGAGGGTGACTCCTCCGTTCGGTTGGCCGTACTGTGGTCAAGGCCCGAACGTATACCATGACGACCTTTCGCCGAGTGACTGGGGATTATCACTCGCGGGCACTTTATTATATTTAATGCTTTTGGCATTCTTGTCTAGTTCGGTGGTTGAGCTTAGTGTTGCATACGGGTTTAGTGTATACTTGCTGATTATTGCTATGGTCCATATGTGCTATTTAATTTAAACCTATAGACTCACCAGCGTTAGCTGACTTTTAGCATGTTTTTCAGGTGCTTAAAGTATGATTATGTTGATGGCAGTGCATGGCGAGGTCATAAGAATCTTAAGTGTTTTTACACAAGCGTTACTCTGAAAACAATGGGACAGTCGTGTAACTGGGCCTTATTTTATAAAACTTGAACTTATGTATTACATTTGACTTTAAATTATGTAATATAATTTAACGGATTTCTACTCCGTTCTCTTTATCTTGTGTTGTGATTCCTAATTCGTAGCACCCCAAATGCTTGTATGCTTCCGCGAATCTATATTTTTGGGGGTGTTACAGATTGGCATCAGAGCCTAGGTTATAGAGAACTAGGTAAATTAAAAACCTAAACTATAACCATTTTTATAAAAACGCTTCTTATGACCGCCAGATGCCTGTCTACTTCGTTTGCCATGATTTATATGAGCTTTGCTTTATATGTTTAAGTGTTATACTGTACTGTTAGTATTTACTTAACATATATAATATAAGTATTTTCTTTATACTTACACATACCGCACCGTATTTGTCACAGACCATGTCTCGTCAGTTCGATGTTGTGGAGCCTATATTATCCGTTGGACACTCATCTCCTTCCCGTCAGCCAGTTTCATTTGCGGATAACCCGCTTATGGAAGTTATCAGTGCTGCTACTCAGTCCACACACACAGCTCCAGCATCAGTTTCACCATTTTTACCTCGCTTTGCTTCAGCTCATCGTTCATCTCCTGCTCACTACTCACTCTCACAGCATGATCAGAGTACTTCAGCTGCTGAGACTTCTACCATTCAGCGTACAGCTCGCATGTCAGTACGTCCGAGTGATCAGACTATCAGACTTTTATATTTGATATCACCACATCTGAGGTCTCGTTATGGTTATACGGATACCTCTACTCCAGTTCATTCACCGGTTTCATCTCCAGATTGTTCTCCGCCACGTCAGCGATTACGGAGATCTGTATCATCCTATTCAGATGAGGATAAGGATCCGATGGAGGATCCAATGGAGGATCCAGCAGTTGATTCGGTACAGGTTCAGGTTGAGACAGCACCGGTTGAGTCTACTGCTGGTGATATGCAGATTGATGGTGAGTTAGGGAGGGATGTGCCATCTAATGGCAAGGGTGTTATGGAGGATGTTCAGGGTGTATTTGAGATCGGACAGAGCTCCAGGGATGCTCAGGTACAGAGTTCAGGGGTTGCTCAGTGGGTAGACATTCCATGTGTTACAGTTCAGGCCGCCAGTCCAGAGTAGACTCCGTCGACACCTCCATTCGTGCCACCTACTTCACCGATACCTTCCCCACCGTCCTCACAGGCAGTATCCCTACATCCAGATTCACCAGATATGGGTGAGGAGCTGACTGCCAAACAGGAGATACATGTGCAGTTAGCTAATCAGGATTTATTGTTGGAGGTTCATTCTGATCAGATTCAGAGGTTGGAGCAGTCTGACCGCCTGCAGAGGATAGAGAGGCGTGTTGGTACGATTGACATGGCTGCTCGTGTATTATTTGAGGAGTTGTATGGTGATCGTAGGGAGAGAGTTGGACTCCAGGCTAGATTTGATGCTTTTGAGAGGATGCATGGTAGAGAGCTCGGAGTATTGGGAGCTCAGGTGAGGGACTTGAGGAGTGGTCACCACTAGACTTATAGGATGCCTGGTAGAGCTCGAGGTTCTGAGCGTGCTCAGTGGCAGAGGATTGAGACTGCTGAGTACATGATTGGAGCAGTGATGGCAGAGAACGCCGAGCTCAGACTTCGTGTGACTCATTTGGAGGCTGCCATTGGAAGGATGATAGCAGCATTTGATCAGATGCGCGCCGAGCGCGATCGTTCTTAGTTTAGTTTCGTAGGATCTTGTATTTTCCACTAAACTGATGAGTCATCAGTTAGTGACGACATTCTAAACTAGCTTGTAATTTTGTGAACTTTAGATTTGATTTATGAATATAACAAGCTTAGTTTATCTATTCGATTGTTCGCTTCCTCTATTTGTTGACTTTATTCTTACATCGTGTCTATGATATTTGTATATCTTCATGTGACATTCTTATCCATACACAAGATCTCATTTATCGCCATCTTTTGTGATGCAGATAAATGGCACCTCAACGAAAGTCAACCAGATCTACTCGAGGAAGAACTGCTAACCTACCGACTCCAGCGAGAGTTGCACGAGGCAGAACTGCGGAAAATGCCATTCCGGCAAGGGCTACACGTGGAAGAGTTGCTGAGGATGCAGCCCCACCCAGAACCGCGACAAATCCGCCAGCAGTGAACCATGCCACACTTGATCAACTAGGCAGTGATCGAGTAGCCGCCGCACTCGCTGTAGCAAACAACTCAACAACTAACACTGAAACTTCAAGACCACCCACCAACAATCGTGGTTGTTCCTACAATGAATTCAAGAAGGTGATGGAAGGAGGATTCAGAGGAACAGAGGGAGCCATTGGATTGTTGAGATGGATTGAGAAGTTAGAGACTGTGTTTCATATCAGTGGCTGTAGTGAAGAGAATCGAGTTAAGTACGCATCTTTCACTCTCATGGATGCTGCTTTGACCTGGTGGAACAACTACAAGAAGTCCGCTGGTATTGAGATTGCTTATGCCATGTCGTGGGAGAGTTTCAAGGAAATGGTACTCAGGAAGTACTGCCCACGTAATGAAGTGATGAAGTTGGAAGTTGAATTCTGGAATTTGAAGGTACAGAATAACAACATGGCTGCTTATAACCAGAGGTTTCAAGAGATAGTGTTGTTGTGCCCAGAGATGGTTCAGACTGAAACCAGATTGCTTGAGAGGTATGTGGGAGGATTGCCTCAGTCAATTAAGGGAAGTGTAACTACTTCCAAGGCTAAGGATCTGCATGAGACCATGGAGACAGCCAACAAGCTGATGGACCAGCTGTTGGAAGAAACTCCAGAGAAGAGCACTGACCACAAGAGAAAGTGGGAGAATCATGCTAGGAGTAACAGTGGTCACTCTCAGCACAAGAAGCAGAATGTAGCGAAGGCATATGTAGCTGGTACATCTGAGAAGAGAGGGTACGAAGGAAACGCACCTCTCTGTAACCGCTGCAAGCTACATCATCGTGGAGAGTGCACAGTTAAGTGTCGTAATTGCCAGAGAGTGGGGCATATGGCCAAGAACTGTCGGTCTAGATCCCTAGCTACTGCTCAAGCTGCACCACCCAACAACCGTAGGGCAGAGGTAACCTGCTTTGGTTGTGGTGAGAAGGGTCACTATAGGAGTGAGTGCAAGAAGCCCAGAAATCAAGGAAATGGTGGTAACAACCAGATGACAGCTGGTAGTGTTGAGAATCAGAGCAATGGAGGAGGAGCTGCTGCCAGAGTTTATGCTGTTGGCAGAAGGGAAGCTCAGAACGACCCGAATGTTGTGACGGGTACGTTCCTTTTAAATAATCGCTATGCATCGATTTTGTTTGATACGGGAGCAGATAGAAGTTTTGTGTCGACTGCATTTAGCTATTTACTTGGTATTGCCCT